>VKOC01004064.1:0-36260 GCA_009364415.1 Spea multiplicata
GGGGGCACACACATACATAAATGGGGGGGGGCACACACACAGTAATCCCTTAATCTGTAAAATGGGGTGATGCCCAGATCCACCATACAAAGTAACCCCTCCCATCACACTCAGACCACGGGCAGTAATGGGGGCCTACATCCCACTACCTCGCTAAAATATCCCCCCCGCACGCCCCGATTCACGGAGACTGCCGTGGACAGATGCCCTGGTACCAGCACTCACCTTGTTCTAACCCCCAAGGGGATACTTCTAGGCTTCCGTCTCTCTTGGGACCCCCCTCACATAGAGGGGGGGTTCTAGGCGTACTTGGGGTGTCAGCCTGTGACCAGGACCTGCTTCTCACCACGCGAGGTACCCCGAACGCCCCCCAGGCCGGGAAGTTTGTGCTCTCCTTGGATTGAGGTTCACGCCCGGCCGGCACAGCTCCCTCCTCCCCTCCGCCTGTGTGCAGCCATCCCCGGGGGCGGGCCTGTCTGTACACCACAGTGTGTCACTCAACCGGTTTGTCCCTCCCACCCCCAGTCACTCAAACTATATCTCCTCCCATATTGTCTACCAGTCGGCTAGGTTTCCAGCTATCCGCCGCTGGAAATGGGCGCCACGCCCCGTAAATGGTCACTCCGATGGCCCACACTCCTTGTCACTCATCTAGTTGATCCCGCCTACTCGATAATAAAACCTGTCAATCCAGCTGTGTGTCCCTCCCACAGTCCCTCAGTGTGTCTGTATCCCGCCCGTCACTCACATTCTCTGCCCTACCCCTCCTGTATCTATTTGCAGCCCACCCTGCCCGACCCTTAAGCCAAATATTACCCTGGAATGTAACTGCCCCTGGGCCTTCCTATTGCCCCTATTTGCCAGCTATCTGTGCATTCAAAACTCACCCTACTTCCCCTCCCCTAATTCATTCAGTTTTGTTGCCCCCTCTAGTATAGTGTATTTACCCATTATATGCCCCGCGTGCCCCAGAGCGGCACTCTCTCCCCCTTTCCCTCCCCCAGAACCAGTCAGTAACTCCCTCCCTTGTCTCCATTCCCTCTTCCCATAGACCCCCCTATCTCTTCTTTATGTTGTACTGCCCCTCCCTCACATGCATCCCCATCACTCTCCTCCCTTTCTTCCCCCTCCCCCCCTTTCCCTATCTGAGCCTCTCTCTCCTTTTCTCTCCTTCTTTCATTCTTCCCCAGTGAATAGGAGTCTTGATTCAGTGAAGGAATGAGCCATCCTTCCGTGCGCGCGGAATGACACACAAAGACACATTCATCTATACACATATATTATACCTCTACGCCACATGAGTCTCTTTATAACATGGATTCAAATAAATGGCATAGATTTTTATACTGAATGTTTGAAAAACATCTATTTTACATTAAAAAATGTTCAGATTTTTGCATTTGCCCATTATGTAGCACTATGTAGCCCTCTTTTCTCTCCTCGAAGCTGTACATACTGAGATCCCTAACTCTCATCATACTCAGCCAATGCTGGGCCAGTGCTTCTGCCTGTTTCTTGATGTCACGAGAGGACATGAGAAGGATTGAGTCAGACTTCTCTACTTCACAGACTAGTAAACCACAGACGATGGCGTCACGCTGTACATCCCCTAAAGCTGCAGCCGGCTGCCAGCCGACGACTACCTGGTCTGACTCTCCGATTCCTCAATTAAAGGGCACCTGCCGTAAAAAGATGACTTCTGCTCTGTAATGCGGGGGACTTTCCGTCCTCACAACGAGGTGGCGATGGTGTGCGTAGGTGAAATGTGGTTTGCTGGGGCATTCGGATGCCAGCTGCAGAATACCCAGAATGCACCATGCCTGATGTATAGGTGAGGTCAGGGACATGTTGAGCTCAGGAAGTGGCATCGTCCTGGTCGTCCCTGTGTGGTTTTTAGAATGTATATACAAGAAGTATCCCGTTACCACGGCCGTCACTTCGATGGGGCAAGAGGGACAGCTGCCCCAGGCTGAGGGGCATGCATGAGCCACCTTACATCTCCTTCTGCCTCCAGAAGCAGATATGATGTCAGCGCAGAGTAACCCCCCCCAAGAACCCTAGTTATAGCTCTAGAACCTTACGTTGGTTGCATAAGATCTAGAGCACCTGGGGGTGGACGCTTAAAATGTAGACAATGAATTGAACGGTCACAAAAATAGTGGTTTCCGGTCTTCACTTCATCAAAGACCCGTCAGCTGGAATTTAAAGACTTCCCTGCTGCACCTCCTGAACAGACAAAGGAACCATAAAGGCCGAGGACCTTTCAGAACCAGTGATAGAGACAAAGAGCGGGTGGTGGGGAAACTTCAAAAGGAGCATCTTCCTCGTATATACGTAATTAAGTAGATGAAGGAGAAACCCGCACCTAGACGTAGGTATACGTGGTCACCATCATCAACAGAGCCTTCCAGGCACCGGTCACAACACAATAACCTGGACATCTGCAAACGCCGAGGAGGTGGTCAGCGTTCACACATCGCCGTGTCAGCAAATGATTGACCCTGATGGTCCACCCATTGCCAAAGTTGGGTACTTTATCTGAGACACTGTGGGGTCAGTTTGCTGACAGATGTCTGGAGGCCGCCGTGTGTCCATCACACGGTGCTCGGGAAGAATGACGAGACCTGCGCTTCCTTTCTCTGTTCTTGGAAATCTATTTTGCGATTGTTGCATTCACATTTTCCCTGCCCGCTGAGTGCTTGTCTGAACACGCAGAGTCCTCTGCGTTATTTTCCAGTGCGTTGCCTGAAACCGGAGACCGGCAGACAGCCCTCTCTTCAAGGTCTTCTTCTAACCCCATAGAACAGTTCCTTGGTGCATAGACTTCCTCCAAACAACAGTTGAAGAATCCCCAAATGTTGGCCCTATCTGCGGAAAAAACACGAGACCAGCGGTAACACGAGACACATCTTCACTCTCAGATGCCTGTCACTGGTTTTCCATTCCAGGGTTGAGTGGTGCTAAACAGGGGAGGGCCGGCTAAAGCTGAGTGGCCCCATCGGCCCCTTGTCCCCCCATTGTAACTCACATACGCACTGGTGCAGATATTTACACACAAGCTCACATTTACACATACTTACACTAAAACACTTACACATTCATGCTAACACACAAACACTCATCCACACACCCTAACTCTAACAACACTCATTCATCCGCACAGGCATACTCCCTCTTCCCTTAGCCTCTCACTCACCCTCTTGCCTCATTTGCAGCTTTTCTATCTGGCTGCACTCACGCTACGTCCAAACAATAGGAGGTTGAGTGGGTGTGGGAATGTATTTATTAATGGTGTTTCTCCCACTGCCTGGCGACCACTATGCAACGTATTTAGATGTTTTTTATTTAGAGCTCTCGGTTACCTCTGGGTAAGCATACAGCTGATTACCGTACAGTCAAATGGAAAGCTTTCAGGGTAGTTAGACAGTACGAAACCTGAATTGATTGACCACTTCTGCGTCTCGACACACGCAAATTAACCTGTTCAGCGCCATTAACCCTCTACCTGGAAAGCCGCAGTAATTAACCTCTTCCCTAGTAATCAGCCCATCAACTCATACATGTATAGTCCTGGACAGCGGGAATTATTTATACATCCTTAATAATTACAGGGCAGCCCCCTTCCTGCAAGGACCTCAATGCTTACAGCTTCTCGTATTAAAACGTTATGTTCCTTTACACATAGTGCCTCTCACCTCTCACACACTTACACGTACACATTCATGCTTACACACAAACACTTATTCACACACCCAATTTTGCCATTTTTGAATGCTATACTTTGGGAAACATAGCCTTAGAAGATTAGGATTGAGGTCTGGTGAAGATTAGTGGGATTTCGTACAGTCACATGGTGCTTCTTAATGCGCCCCATGCCTGACCTTTCGGTGTTTTACCCATACAATGAATCATATTTGTTGTGGATTAAAAAAAATCCCCAAAACATGTGATACCACCGCAGCGGCCAACCTCAGATATACATTATAGGTTCCTAAAATACATTAAACGATCAATAATAATATTCTCTTTATAATAAGGAATAAATCATTTCCTTCTCTATAACTGCCGGATATAAGATCATATACAACAATATCAGCACCTGTAGTGATAAATGTAAATAATACATCAAAGACAGAGATGCCACAGCTACATTTGAAATTAAATCACAAAAATTGCAACCGAGCGATGGCAGAGAATAGGGGGCCGAGTCACATACACTTTATTTGGGAGACAATCTGATTGATTGATTTATTTATTTAAGAGACACAAAACTATTTAATTGTGAATTAATTTGTAAATTAAATTGTATCATTGATGAAGAATATATATAATTATATTATTTATAGTGATTTATATATAATTATTATATTTAAACTGATTTACCTATATATATATTTTAATTATTATATTTATACTGATTTAGATATAGATATTTATACTGATTTAGATATAGATATTTATTATATTTAAACTGATTTAGATATATAAAACAGCAGAAAATAAATGTGATATTTAAATTAACCGTCTATATAAACTCTATGTATTACACACATAAGGCATTCAATGCACTGAATAAAAAAAGATACAAACACATTTTATTACAGTTTTATAATTTTATATAATGTACAAATTGTAAAATAATAATTAAAAAAACAAAGCAAAAAAAAAAACCCCAAAAAAACAATTTTGTGTGTTGAGTCTGCAGGAAGGGGCTTGGGATAAGTACCCAGACCTTGTGAGGCTGCGGGGGGCTTCTGTCGATCCCCTATATCACCGCTTCTTCTTTGTCTCTTTCTTTTGTTTCTTCCCAGGCGCTGCTGCTGGTATTTTGGGTTTCCTTGGCACCACCTCTGAGCTTTTGGGTTCTGGATCATGTTCCTGGAAGACGGAAATACAGAACGGTTCAGTTTTCCAGGTACAATGTATTGAAGGATTTTCCAAAGTCTATTTTTGGAGGAATGACACATCCCTTCCCAATAAGATAGCTGAGATACCGGCACACGATCGGCTGAATGAACACACTTATTATTATGATTTATAGAAAAGCAGATCCCCGACCTACGGAACGGTATTTCTCACCGCGTCGTGTCCTTTGCTTCCGGGGAAAATAATGGCCAGCACGCAGATCAGCTGGAAGATGGCACCACAGAAGAGTCCATAGCGAAGGAGGGTCTCAAAGAGACCTGCTTCTGGGATCTCTGGAGGTGAAAGGTCAAGCGGTTCTGGCATGGCGCAGGAGGGACCGGACCTGGGAGAAGGTGCGCAAATCACAACACGTAAGAGGTTAATAAAGAAAAACAATTCTTCTGAACAAACGACTTGAGTAATTGCTTGTTAATGATGCTGAACACAAAAGTCAACACAGACAGAAAAGCGCTCAGGAAAAAGCAGTAATTATAGAAACACGAAAACATGTCTGACGGCAGATCAGACCCATTCAACCCCGTCGAGTCTCCTGCTGTAAAGACCTTAATCAGTCTTAGATTCCGGAGCCGTACGCCTGTCCCATGCATGTTTAAATCCTGTGTTAGTGTCTACTACTTCTGCTGGGAGGCTGTTCCATTTATCTACTACTCTTTCGGCAAAGTAAAACTTCCTTATTCTAAACAAAATCTGTATTTAAAGGTTTCGATCACATCTGCTCGCTCTCTCTCTCTCTTCTCCAAGAGATCCCTCAGTCTTTACTGACATCCTGCAAACCATCCATAATATATATATATATATATAAATATATATATATATATAAGCTGTTCAGCCCCTGATATACATCCCGATCTTAATGTATGTTTGTTATGTAACCGCCCATTGAAATTGTACAGAGCTGTGCTTAATAATAATAATAATAATATATATATATAAATATATATATATATATACATACATACATACATACATAGGGTATATAGACATTCCCTAATTACTTTGATACAGGCCTTATGCCCCCTTAGTCCATAAGAGCCCCTCCATGTCAGGGGTAGTCGGTATGGGTATGTAAGTAGGGAGGGATTCATGGATGCTGGGGCTGTAGCAGGGGTTAATAAAACGGGTGTTGGGAAGCCAGGCACTGGGTAACCATGGAGACCGCAACCAATATGAAGTGATACACTGTATGGGGTGCAGGCTGGCACTCACGGGGTCAAACCGGTTGGCAATAAAAATATACTGTTATCATAAACTTACAGACAATGGGCATCCAGAGTTCCAAACCGGAAGGCGTCCTATGTACAGACCGGACGTGACGCACCCCTGCTGTCACAGACGTAGCAACCACCCACGCTTACACGGTTGTTATGGAGCGTCTGAGCGCTGGTAACCAGACTAAACTATGCCGAAATGTCTCTGTTGATAATCAGGGTCCTGTCCAAATGGCTACGTCTGCCCGAAAACAAATATTGATTAAGGTTCCGCCATAATGGTTCCTGTAATAAATACGTGGCCATGCCGTTGTGTTGTGTCTCTTGTGTATAACGCTCGATGCACTTCGCTTCCAATTCTATGAATTACATTCTTTGGACGGTATGGAAAAAAGTAACCCTTTCACTTCCTGATACTAACATTGGTGAAAAATCATCACGTTTCACATCAGTAGACATAGATTTTAATTGAAAAAGTTTATATAGTAAAATATGAATAATAACTGATTCAGTTGTTTCCTAAATAACCAAGATATCATTAAAAACATAGAATAACACAGAATATTGTGCATAATATTATTATATATAATATATCTGAATTCTTATTTTTTGGTCACCATTGGCATCAAAGTCTGTCTGTGCTGAGCCAGACCACAAAGATCACAGTGGATTCATTTATATCCCCGGATGATATTTATCTATATTTTCTATATATTTTCTGTTATATTAAACAAATCATTATAATTGGATAATCAAGTTTGGGATCAGGCCAGGGCTGGCCGCCTGGCACACCAGGCAAATGCCCCGCGGACTGCTGCCCACCTCACCCCCTACGCACCCGATCGGATGCTGCGAGGCCACCGGCTGGATATACCTGGCCATGAGCCATGTGAGCATAAAACCATACCCAATGCTACCCATTTTATACAGCGCTGCGGAATATGATGGCGCTATATAACGCAATAAATAATAGTAACTCCTGCTCTTTATGATGCCCGCTCCCCCTACCAGCCTAACACCCCCAATTCTAAGCACATCCGCATCTCAAGTAGGTGAGTCAAGAGTTAACATGCAATTTAATGAATGGATTCTTGTCGTTGTACAGCGCCGCAGAACATGATGGCGCTATATAAAACATTAATAATATTAATAATAATAGAAATAATAATAAATAAATCTCAGATGGTAATGTTGTTTTTACCCATTTGGACGGTGTTGTGAGGCGCCGGCCAGCAGAGGGGGCTGTAGAGCTGCTCACAGTATGCTGGCATTAGCGGATTTATTGAATGGGGTACATGCCCCTCGTCTAATATCATATTATACTGCAGCGCGCCCTCACCCCCCCCATTCAGACGCAAACGAAATGTATCCCTGCGAGCCAACCCCAAAAGGCCGCGGCCAACGAGACCGGAAAAAAATGCCAGCTTAATCTCATTTTATCTCGTTTTACGTTTAAATTTCTCAAAAAACAGTTTTGCTTGATTTATTTTGAGAAGTCCTTTCCAAGTGGTCATGGTAACCAGTGGGTCAGACGCTTAGATGTAATGTAAAGTTATACATCACTGAGAAGGTGGTAGATAAGCGGAACTGTCTCCCAGCAGAAGTGGTAGAGGTTAATACAGTAAGGGAATGTAAACATGCATGGGGTAGGCGTATGGGAATTTAAGATGAGGCCACCGACCGATTGAGGTTTGAGTCTTTACAGCAGGAGAAACGGGCCGAATGGGGCCGATCTGCTGTCAGATTCTATGTTTCTGCATATGTGGTTGGAGAGGCTGTCACTGATTTAACCCTCTCCAGCGCTGCCGGTTATTTATACCCAGGTATTCCTCTCCTTGCCGGATATATATCTCTGTGAGAGACGCCGAGTGCATCCATCCTCGCCTTTTGGCCGCCAGTCCCGCATTCTTCCAATACTTTCACGTTCTGGAAACGTTATATTCGATTAGAACAATGGCGCGATACACCACCTCTGCCCGTCTCCCAAACATGCTGGGGCATCGCAGGACTCTTTAATCCTCCCGTGAGAGGCCATGGAGGGTATGGAGAGCCTGTACGTGTTTAATCCAGCCAGTGTAGCTGCCAACAGTCCTGAATACGCCAGAACAGTCCTGATAATGTGAGCACAATCATCCAGTGTTATCCCATGTCATATATTATTATTATTATTATTACAACTTTGTGTTTGGGTGCAGGATAGTTGGTAGGTATGAATTAATGCGTTCTTCATACTGCTGTGCAATACTTGACTATTGCAACGCCTCTAACCAAACACAATATTGGCCGAGGGTGATGGGGTTTACGGTGGGCGGTTGATGATATCCAGCTTGCCACACTCTACTCTTAACCCCAAATACTCGAACATTGCTCGTCCAATGACACTTATACAAAATATATGCATATACGCTGATAATATATGTCACACGGCTTTTCAGTGTCTCTCTGTCCCTTTTTCCTCCCCTGATGCCCCTCTTTTCCTGGAGCTCAGAATGTTTGCTGGGTATGAGGGGATCAGAGGGTTCTACGGCCATACGAGCCCAAAGTACGTTGTTTACAAACAGCAGGGAATGTTTATAAATGAACAGCGTAAACAGATACACTGATACAAATAAACAAATACAAAGATGACGCCGAATTCAGTGACATAAATCTTTATCAATATGTCACACGGTCACATATAAAGCCCTGCCCTTGGCCACGCCTCTAACCACGCCCCTGATCGGCCCGTCTAGTCCACCTCTTTATTCTCAGACCTCTATCAGTCGTTGGTCTCGTCTTAGATTCAGGAGCCGTATGCCTACCCCACGCGTGTTTACAGTTCCTCACTATATTAGCCTCTATCGCTTCTGCTGGGAGGCTGTTCCACTTATCTACCACCCTCTCAGCAAAGTAAAACTTCTTGGCATTAAACCTAAAATAAGCGGCAATCATCTAAATGCGCTCTCGTTGAAAGGGTTGACCCTACTTTAGCGATATTCTAAATCCCATTACTGTATGAGCGGATAATGCATCATAACGCAGATTGTTTTATATACATCCGGTCTTAACGCAATATTTTTATTCATTAAATATACTCTGCGCTGTACAAGGATGCTGGGTGCGGGTGAACTACCCTGTATAACAGTGTTGAGTATCTGCGCAGGCTGAACGTACTGTGCTGTAATCCCGATCCCTCGCCGTCACTTACAGATCGGTCCGAGATGTGTGTGCAAGTGGATAATTACCCCGCATATACGTCACCCCCCCCTCTTCTTCTGTCTCCAGTCCCCCGGCACCGGGGGTATATAAGGATGGGAGTTTTTATCTAAGAAAATCTAAAACATATATCTCCCGCTGGCTGCCGCTGCACGTACTCAAGGAGAGGAGGCGACCGTGACCCCCAAAAATCCTCATCCTAGAGGAGAGCAGAGGACGAGGAGGGACAAGAGGATCCGTTAACCCCGACACTGTAAGTAACTCTGACGGGGGGTTCTTGGGGGTCACATATTCTAGAGATGAATCTTTCGTATCCCGCTTTGGTTTAATGACATCTGAGCATCCCAGCGGCTGCTCTTCTCGCTGCTTTATCACAGATCAAACCTCCTGCTTGAATACAGGTGACTTCATTCGGAAAACCATTACCTTCTGGGATGTTAGGGCTTTCAATAGAATCTTAGTGACGGCCTAATGAAGGGTTAATATTTAAAGGGCTCATTTCGAAATGCAGTCCACCAAATGCTACAGCCCGTCTCATGAATGTACCCCAGAGCTGGTCCTCCAGCTGCTTTTGAACCACGACATAAGTCCCATCCCGACCAACTCAAGGACGAGTGCTAACAACTGGAACTGCAACCCCAAAACAGCCGGCGGGGTGAATGGAAGGCGGGTTGAACTTGGTGTTTGTTTTATTCATTGCGTTATTACTGTAGAGGGGCTTAAGAAGTAAGAGATGACCTAACGAGGTCCTCTCCTCCGCTGAGATGGTCGGACGCTGACACAAATGTCTTCCGTTACAGGACGATGCACCTCTTCCTTTACCTGGTGCTGTTTCAGGTCGGATGGGGCGTTCGGTGCAACGTGCTGTACCCGGATTACAACAGGTATGTATTCTACCCCCCCCGGGGCGCAGCGGAGCTCCCCCCCTGCACCCAGCCAGATACGTGGTGGCTTTAGAAAGATGGAAAGGTGGAGAAAGAGAACGTTCTTTTGTGAAAGGAGGTTTGTTAGCGCAGGTATATATATATACGGTATATATATATATATATGGGTTAGTGAATAGATATAGGAGTTATGAAGAACAGGGTGCATCAGGTCAAACGCTGGCCATCGGTCACCGGTGACATGGAAGCCCCGAGCCAGAAGATAGACTTGTGTCTGAGGAACAGGCTGGAAGGTCTAACGCTCCTGCGCTGCACGTGTTAATACATTTTATTTTCTCGGCGTAGTTACAATGTCTCTTCGGCGAGATGCTATGCGTGCGCCGTCTCGAGTGGGGTCGCCGTGACCCTGCTTTGAAGATCCGCACCTCTTCCTCCTTCTTCAGAGCTCCATCTTCCCAACCAGGCCCCCGAAAAGCCTTTCATCTTTGTAGCGAGTAATACAAGAAATTACAGCAATCATTTAAAGAAAAAGGGGGGTTTGTACGGAGCAATACGTTAAATCGAGTGGTTTTATGGAGAAATTGGAAGCTCTGCTTCCAGATGCAACATGAAAAAGAATGGAGAAGTCAAAAGGGCCTATAGAGCAGTAAAAAAACATGAGAGGGGGTTATACGGGCACGGCCGGGGGCAGGGCTGGCAACAATCCACGTCGGGGCAAGAAGCAACCCCAAATACGCTTGATGGATAAGAGACACAGATACAAAAAGGGACGGCTTATGAGAAAGAGCCAAATGTGAGATGCTCCTCACACTCCATGGTATCATCAGGAACTAAAACTCACAAGAGGTGCAGGTAGTGGCTCAATAGCGGACAGGGGGCAGTCGGGCAATAAGACAGTTATTGCCCTGCACAGCTCTCTTGGTACCTTCTAAGTGTAAGAAGAACATGTCCTTCTGAGATGCTTTCTAGGTCCGACAGATCTTCTCCCGCAGGCTTAAGGCCTAAATCTTCTGATGCCCTTTACAGGGGTATGGAAAGCTAGCGAGTTTTAAGCGGGTCCCAGCGGCATTGATCGCGGGGATCAAGATGTTGCAGTCTTTTTGGGAACGGAGTAGGGTTAGATATCAAGTTTACGAGGCTCGATGAAAGAAGCACTTCCCCGTTCCTCATAGAACACACAACAAAGTCATAAAACAAGCTGTCGCACGAAGCTTTTACTTTATTGTTGGATTTAGATTGTTACTTCTGGGGCGTGCGTCACCATTCCGTGTGTTTTGTTTACTTGCAGTTATAAGCAAAACCCTAAATCCATCAGGGAGCTCCGTTTCCAGACAATGGCCGGGGGTCCCGTGCAGAGTAACGACTGGTCAATGGACGAGCAGGAGGGCGACTTCGTGAGAGGGCTTTCTGAAAACAGGTGGGTTTCACAGCCGCAATCGCTAATCACCCGCCATGGCTATACGATACAGTGAAATCTACCCCTTGTCTAGGATGGAGAGACACGTGGATGCCATATTTACCAACACCTACAGAAAGTTCCTGGGACAGATCTCGGCAAGGCGCTACTTACAAAACATGATGGGAAAACGGTTGGGGTGAGTAGGAGTCGGCGGGGACCCTATAAAGTGCATCTACTGGGGGGGGGACATCGAGACCCCAAACATGCAGATGATCTTCAGTCATATACTGGGTTTATGGCTCATCCCGCATGCAGCTGCATACATGAGCTCTAACTATTGGGGTATTTACAACGTATGCATGAAAAGCGTCGCGGGCCGTACCTTCGGGGAGGAAAGTTCTTTGCCGTCGGCTCTAAATATACATTTTCTCTGCTCGCAGGCAAGAAGGTCTGGATGGGAAAGGACAAGAACCAGGCGACAACGACAGGACACTCAGGGACGCCTTACTGGCAGCCCTGAGGGACAGGTGAGCTTCTGTTCAGTCATTTTTAGGGTTCCCTACCATGTTTTTTGCCTGGTATTTCCCATCAATAAGCCTACGAGGTAATCCAGAACTACAGGCGAACACAAAACCAGTCATTTAACAACAGAGGGCGAGACAGACGATCCCTACCTCTAGGGAGTAATGAATTCAGGCATCCTGATGGGAGTTCTGAGTTTTATTCCTCTGAGTTCAGGCTGGGCGGGTAAATCAGTAAAAGAATACCCATCGGTACTCTGATACCCGTGTACCCAGTTCCAATACTTTGTGTCTTTGCAGCGACGTTCCAGAAAGGAGCGAAGAGCAGCCTCAGTACTACCGGCTGTGACCGCGTCTCCCCCGTCTGAAGCGATGAAAGGGGAGCCATACCTTCTAGAAGAGCCATTACGACCGCGCCGCTTGATTCTCCTGGCACCAGAAGCCGCTGCAAGAACGAACGCTGGTGGGGAAAGTAATGACCCCCCCCCCCCCGATTGCTTGGCGCTGATAACTTATTCAGGAAGGCAAACCAGGGGCTTTAAGATACTTTCTGCTGTGTTTGGAAATTCCATTTAAGCATTCTATTCAACGTCCATCCGTGTGCCATGAAATGGTTAATGTATATATATATATACACGAGATCTGCATTTGAAATAAAACATTTTACTGAACTCAGTGGGGTTCGGAACTTTTCCTTGTACGGAGTAGCTTAGCGTTCATAGCCTAGGAACAGGCAATACGGCACAAGCTATTAACCCATTGTATGGCTTAATAAACGCCGCTCACCGATTGCTTTACATTAGCCCCTTACGGGAACCTCTGTCATTTCACCTAAACCCCCTCACGTACCCGTCAGTACTGCCCATTAGTATCAGATCAGCAGCGACCAATTGGGCATCCATAACATATTTACAAAAGGAACCATCTAGTAAAATTTCTATTTTTTTAAGTCATTTTTTAGCCCATTTTAAGTTGTCAATGCATTATATATATATAATATTATATTTAAAATAATAAATAAAAAACACGATTCCCTCTCACCTTCCACTTTTTATCAGCGGTAAAAACATTACCAATTCACAAGATTTCCGTGTCCAAAAATCCCCCCCCCACAATGAAAATGAGTCCTACATCCCCCCCCACCCACCCTCCATGGCAATGTTCAAGGTTTCATTGGAGATCTGCTCTCTGGTCGAGCTCGATATAATACGTCCGTGTAAATTGGCCATGATTAATTTCATAAAGGCTTTGCCCGAGAGATGCAGTCACTGGTCGATCGGTGCGGGGAAAAATAAAATCGGGGGATGAAAAAAAATATAGAAAAGAAAAAAAAATAACAAAAACAGACTGCAGTTTGAACTTGTACAAATGTTTGAGTGAATGCTTCTTCATAAGTTCCTCTCCATTCTTGGTCTAGACTCATTTTTCCGACCTGGCAATGAGAAGAGACGCTTAGCTTCATATAACAAGGAAATGGTTAAATAGCCGGCCCCAGGCTTATCACACGCGTTCACACTTATAAATCCCGCATTTTACAGAAAGCCACAGAACTGACACTCATTTGGGGTTGTGACGACACAATGTTATTAGTGAGATGCGTGAAAAAACGTTTCTGTGATTAAACAGGCATGTTGAGAAGAAAAAAAAAAAACTATCTTCAAAAAGTGCTTTTCTAAAACAAATAATAAAAAAAATAAGGTTTGGGTTCTATTATCCCAAGTTACCCTGCAGATTGAAATGAATTGCGTGAGGAACAAGGGATTTAAAACTGTACGACGTACAGATTCGTCATGCCCGTCTGCAACTTGATACGAATTTGCAGTTCATTCCTAGTGGTGCCCAGGAGAGGATACATTGAATGGGTTACTGGAAGGGTTAATGCGTGCGACTGCCCAACTCAGACCACTGACAGGGTTATCGAGTTCAGACGCAACCAGCACAGGAAGCAAGACAAGGACATCTATTAGTGATGGAACCCTGCGTCGCATCGTGTAAGACGCTCCTCTCGCTCGCTGGCCGGTTAGCGCAACGTAACCTTCAAGATCGTTGTGTGTCTCGTCTCCTGTGATGTTTACGGATAAAGACTTAAATGGTGGATGAGGAACACGGCAGGCATGTCGACGGTGGAGCAAAGCATGCATGTTTCGGACACTGGGGATGGTAATGGCATGAGGCAGGTTTGAAAAGGCAGCCTTACTTTACACCACACGCTCCAAGATTACCGAAGCGTTCTATACTTTGCCAACCTACTGCTCTGCTCAGCCGCAGTCCTGAGTGGGAGAAGTGAGAGATGAGAGAGAGAGAGAGAGAGAGAGAGAGAAGCGAGGGGCAGAAGGTGAGAAGAAGGCATAGAAGATTGGAGGGAGAAAGAGGTCAGTACACGCACACGCCACTGGAAAATAATTGCATAGAAACCCGAGTGTTGTAAGAGAAGTAGCTGACAAACACACTTGTTTTGCCGTAATAATAATCCAGGAACAGAGAAAGGGTCCTAAAACATTACACTATAGAAGCAGAAATTGGCGTATACAGCTTAATCAACATAATTACTCGAGCAAAAGCCAAAGTATGATAACCAAGGGCAGACTGTCTGTGGGACTCGGTCTGTTGGTGAAGAAACCCCTTTAACGCCAAATAAGTTCTACAAATCGACTGCAGGATAAAGGATTTTTCTCTGGATGGCAAAGAGCTGTTGGGCAGCGTGACATAAGCGGCTAGAGAATGCCATTCGTCCCACGCGGCAAAGTTACTTGTTTTACCTTTTGACTGCTTTGTGAGCGAGCATTCGGTTCCCCGCCAGGAAGGTGATGGAGCCCAAAATGGCCAAGTACTTCAAAGTCTGAAACATGTCCAACTGCGTCCAATACACATACATCAGGCCTAGCATGGCTGCGGAAACAGGGAATGGAAAATGTGAGACTTTGCAACAAATCCCGCTTCTCGTTGCGTGCCAGGATCGGAAAAGTCATAGAAATTATGACAACCTGGGCCAAAACAGTAACAAGGAAAATAATGACATTCTGCAAAATTGCACTGGAAGCCTATTAAATATCTTATTTTATACCACGCTGCATGCAATCGCAGGTCTGGATTAAGATTGGTGACTCTCGAAGGTCAAGCAGGTCAATTTGTGTCATTTTGCTGCAGCTACAATGGGGTAAATGGGGAGGTTTGTGCCGTTCTACGGGACGTACCTGCATGTCCCAAGTGGAAAATGATGGTGCTGGGAGAGAAGCTGATGTTTGAGATGTTCACGCCAACCTTTATCCACTGCAGAGAGAAAAGAGGGGAAAAAATAACGGAAATATTTAACTCGCGTCCAGCGTACGTGCAAGGATCTTATATAGCAGGGTAATTAAACGTAGAAGTTTGCTATTTGTGTTGGAAGGGTTGCCGTCTCCAACACACAGTAACCAACGACTGATATAGAGCAAACATACAATTACATTCCCTCTACTTCTAGGCAGATGCTGATGGGTTAAACGTTTTGGTGAATAATAAGGTTTGACAAGGGGCTGGTGCATTTAGAGGAGGCAAAATTAGTGGTACCCATTACTATATTACTCACAATGATGAAAAGCAGCAGCAGAGGGGCCACGACCAATGCAGTGAAGGTGTTCGACACGACAGTGGGGGGTCTCTTTTCAGGCTCCCTAAATAAGTGCTGGGAAAAAAAAACAAAGAGACCATAAATTCATCTGGATTGTTGTAAGGGCTTCAGCTCCTTGGCACTAGTATCAGTGGTGTGTTCTGACCCGGGTGGCAGCCCCACCGCGGGCTAACAGGGAGCCAGATTACCTACTTGGGCGGTCAGGCTCCTTGAACCGCGACTATTCGATGGGCGCAAGGGGAGATGACTGAACTCCCCTATCGACCTATTAACACTATGGAAGGCTGTGTTGTATTGAGCAGGTATAATAAACTACAAAACTTAGCCCATGGATGATGTCAGTTGTAATGTAACTGCGTATGATCTGTTACTAAGCTGGGACCCTGAGTCCGATGAGCCCGGCATGAACAGGACTTTTGGTTTCATTTGGTAACAGGGGAATCCCCTTGAATTCGGGTGGTGTTTAGAAATCATCTATAAGCACTTGTGTTGCTCTACCCCATGTACAGCGCAGTTACCTGTATGTCAGGTTTGGGGGTAAACAGGTTCTTGGACTGGACTGGACTTGGCGAGTCCTCCTCAGGGAATTTAATAAGCACATCAGCCTGGAAAAGAACATAATAAGGGATTAGCAATAAGAATCCATGACAAACTCCAGCATACATAAATCCATGCAGTCATTTAGAAGTACATACAACATTCCACAGGATGGGGTTCTCCAGGGTGGCATCTCCTACAATCAGGTAGAGCGTGTACGTTCCAGATGCAGAGTCAAACTCGGACTTTCTTTCAGACGGGTCAAGTTCAAACCTGTAGGTGTTCTTGGAGTCCGGCTCAGCCACAAAGACAACTTCCTGGCCGGTCTTCTGGTTGTGGAGTCGGACAAAGGTCTAAAAGAACGGTGGGAACGGAAATTAGTAAAGCCGAAATCAGAACCGATAGAATTAAAATAGAGAGGCACGATTTAGGTGTATTTAGTACCTGGTGTGGTGTGAGGGAAGCCCCAGTGTTCACATCTGTGAGCTGGAAGGACAGGGCAAAGTTCTGGTGGCTATCAGCAGTGAAGGAGCCTTTGGATTTGGATGGAAACACGACTCTGCGGAAAGAAATGTCTCTCAATCTCTAGCACCTGTTGAAGTCTCGCTTAATCCTCCGCATGGGGCTTGTGTTCTTACCTAACAGTCTTCGGAGACATGCTCTGGTCTTTGTCTACAACGGAGAGGTCAACATTTCCGATTCCAACTTCTGTAGACACTTTAACCTTGAGCTGTGACATGAAAACGTGGAGTGAAGAGAACAGTTCCAGTAACCACCCTCAGACTACTCAGATACAGGCCAATAGTATTGTAAACCAAAGCAGTAAGACTATATAGGATGTAGAATTATAGAAGAAATGAAACAAATGTGTTGTTCACTGTGTTCACACATTATCACAAAACCCCCCAAAAAACTAGGGATTTTTTGTGTGAAAAATATCCACTTTCAGAGCATATTTCCTGCAGTAGAGACCCCCTACGGGTTTACATGATTTCACTCAACTCGTCCATGTGCTAACTCATTCCTACAGCTGTCATCTCAAGAGGCTGCAAAATAGGAGACACAAGGGGCCGCTGCATCCTCTCTGCACCCCTCCAATTACATAGTGACAACCCAAGTGGATCATTAGGAGAATTAGGCCCGCACACTTCAAACACTGTGAGGTTTGGAAAGCTCTCTAGATGGTTATCGGAAGCACAATCACAATGACCGACCAGACTGATTAAAAAAACACTTTTGCAGAGACATAATAATCTCTACCTATTATTAGACTACAACTCCCAGCATGCTAAGTGTTACATAAGGTATACGGCCAATACTGGCAAGCCCAGGGTAAAACGCCACTCACATCCACTTGGCTTGCCATGTAGCGGCTGTCTCCCTCCACACTGATTGAGAAGTCGTAATAGCCGCTGGCGGGCTTGGCATCCATAAAGTTTAGCTCAAAAGAATCCCTGTGGAGGAGGAATAATAATTTTAAGAAAGGTTTACTGAAGAGAGCCACAAAAATGTGTACAGGTAGTCGGGATGAGTCAGGAAAACGAGCGCGGACGTGACATCATGGTTAATAGAGCCTCTAGTATTACATTTAATGAGGTGGGCTGTTATATTGTCCCCATGCAAACCTGAAACTGATTGACAGAGGTGACTTAGTGGTCAGAGACAGACTAGACAAAGGTAATCTAGGCCAGCGGGTCTCAAAGAGAGTCTGTTGTACAATAAATAGCAGAGAATGAGACTCACAGCCATTGTTCCTCTGCAAGCTAATGCATAGTGACGGCATGCAGCATAAGTCAGTCCTTTAATACAATAGACAAACCCATGAGATATCCATATCCAGTCTTACCCAGATGAAGAGAATGGCGCTTGTTGGAGGACGGTGGCTTTGGTGCTGGAAGATTTGGCATGGATGACCTTAACTTTGGCTTCGGTCAGGGGCTGAGAGAGGACATTGGTGACCAGCAACTGCAGATAAACGCAAGGGTTAGAGCATTGATGATAAGCAACAACCGTATGTTACACCAAACTGTAACCAAGGGTATTCAGTAAAAATAATGTAAAAGATCACAAGGAAATGGTCTACACACAAGAGATATGCATATCTCCAAGTTATGAGGAGGTATTTCATCTCACGTGGTCACCAAAATACCTCCCATTCTCGATAGTCTGCCCCCATTCAATAAGAAAATGAACTGAAAACAACCTTAATTAGCTAAAGATTGGAGACATTTGTCAAAGACATCACTGTAGGGAGTGTAAAGTGGCCCCAAATAAAATCGCCTGGACTTTGCTGTCCATCGGCCTGATAATTTCTGCCAAAAAGAGTTTGGACGCTTACCCGCAGGAGAGGTTGTTTATGGGACACAGAGGCCGGGCCATCGGGCACCACAATAAGTGGGATATGGTAACGGTTGTGGGAAAGTGCGGAGGCTGCCAGTGCCACGCTGAAGGCTTCTGAGAGGGAGTCAAAGTTCTTCCTGCTGAAGATGGCATTCATCAGCTGGACGATCTGGTCCTAAAAGGAGGAAAGAATCAAAGTGAAGAGCGAGAAGAGTTAAAGAGTCTGTCGGATACAGATTGAAGATCAATGCAAAAAAAATAACTATTGTCCCAGGCTGCACAAGCAATGGACAGAAGATAAGGAAATACGACCCAAAAGCATTCAACGTTAAACATCACCAGCCTCAAAGAGAGCACAGAAACTTGCCATTTTGCCTGGCCTTACCTGTCCAATTTCAGTGTAGTAAAGAGACCAAGAGATTAAACAGCTCTACTCACCTCTTTCAGGGCTGGCTCCACACCAACGTGGTCAGAGAGTGTGTATGTAGCAGCCACAAACAAAGCGGTGGCTTCCAGACCTTCCTCGAACTGCAGGTACTGACCGCCCAAGTCATCGAGACGTGCTACCAGATCCTGCGAGAGAAATCAGAGCGTTCATTCTCCACGCAAGAAAATGGACACTTACAATCGACTGTCGGCAGGGTAAGGATGTAGAGGGAGGCGATTCCATGAATGGGGTTAGCGTTTTAAACGGCTTTCAGATGCTTTGAGGAAAATGTAAGAGGAGAGGGTGGTAAAGCCTCCCAGCAGAAGTGGTAGAGGCCAATACAGTGAAAGTATTTAAACAGGCATGCGATGTTTCTATTAGAAATGTAATAGTCATGTGTTTTGTTTAATCTATATACCTCTATCTCCTCGACGATGCCACGGAGGTCTGCTTGCTGGGACAGAAACGAAGCGGTAAGGAGGGCTTCGATGGTTCTGTAGAGAGAAGCGTGATGGTAGAAGATGGTGAGTTCCTGGCAGCGGAGGGGTTATCGTGCGATTCGGAGAACGTGCTAAGTGGGACGGGCACAGCACACGCCGATTATTGTCACTTTATAGCGCCATTATCCCGCATTGTCATGCATATGAGAAGCCCTCATCTTCACAGGCGCCCCCTGAAAGGGCAGTAACGCACCTTTTTTTACGTGGGAAGGATCTCACCTTGAAAGGTAAATCATCCTACGTTCAGCTGACAGTGTCATTTCCATAATAATGCAAAAGGCTCTCCTGGGGGTGGCGGTGGGGGACACCTCAAGCTGAGACAGAATGACAGACCCGTCCACATCTGAGTAACGCAAGTAAAAGATTTCTGGGCATGACGGTTTTCTGCTGTCACTTGGGATTCTGCCATTATCACTACAATGAGCGCTTTAAAGCGCATCGTGTAAATTGCATCTGCATTCCTACTTGGAATTAAACGCGTTGTTTAGCTGCCCTATTTATATGGAGATTAGAGGTATTCATTACAGGCACAAAGCAACCTCACGCAGAAAGAGATCGAGATTAACTTTTTATTGCCTCCAGCGCTGTAGGACGATACACAGAGCCTCATCGTGGAAATATCCTTACGCCGGTCCTGGGGGAGGCTTGCGAGGCTTCTTGGGAAGAACAGAACTCTCTATTCCTACCCTACAAGTTCCATGCAAGTCGTTTGCTTGCCGAGCACAAGCAGCTCAATTAAATTGGTTAAGTGTATTAATTGACTTGGGTTCAACCGAGGACATGGAGAATGACTGCCGGCGTGTCCGACACCTGTATATGTTCATTTATTTCTAATCGTCCAGATATCGGGCTTTTTAAAATGGCTAAAAATTGCAATCGCCAAAGAACGGCTGAGAATTCTGGGGATTTGGCAACTTTACGCAGATAGTGTGTCCGCTTTCTTTGCTCTTAATGCACGCGCCCGCCTCAGCGCCAGGTTATCTGAATAATATAAGCGAGCGAGCAATCAAGAGGAAATTACTATAAGTGGCTGCGCCACACGGGTCGCGCGTTTGACAGGCTTCTCGCTGACTACTAAATTGTCAACTTAAAAGGCACATTATCGCAGATTATTTCATGGACGGCCTAAGGAAGAACCGTTTCGTTTGTCTAGAACAGGGACAGGGAAAAAAACAGCCATCATCGCTTAGGACTGTCATGTCACCTGCGGGTCCAGGTAAACGCACAGCCATGAAACGTTTTATTTAAAGCAACATGCCGCATTTTAATTAAACGGCGCACCCAGCGTACGAGCAGATGTTGGACCAAGCACCGCTAATAAATAAAATCCATTGGCGATGCCAGCAAATAATTTACATCTGTTATAAGGGGTATTTTAAGAAATAAACAAGGTATGACCCCAACCAAAGGGATTTACCAAATCATTTTATATTACCTTTTGTTTCGAGTGTTAACCAATAGCCTGCATTTTCTCCCCACATTGTGTTTACTGTACTCGTGGCTTTCATTGCAATCCATACATTACAAGCACAGCATTCAGTACCGCAACTATTCTGCACACTCATAAGATCCAAAACCCTCCTGATACTAACTTTATGCATTTTTACATTTAACTCCTCAAAACCTCTATGTTAGTCTGACGTCCGGGCATCCGAAGAGCCAGGATACCTCCTAACACAATAAAAGTTGGCATTTCGGGTTACCTTAACCAAAGTCCAGCCATTCTGTACAAAAAAAAAGTATACATATAAAACATTGTTTACGTTTTCCAATGTTAAATGTTTACCGTCATTTCTGAGGCCGGGTGACCATCATCCCACTCAACAGGAACATATGAAACATTCCCATTGACTGAAATGCATCTGTCCAGAATGATATAAGATCACTGAAAGAATACTCAGACTTACGCCAGGACATTCTCCTCCTTGCTGAGTCGGGTGGTGAGGGCACTGACAACTTCTTGCGAGGCCAGGGGAAGGCCAAAGCCAGCGAGTGCTCCCACAGCATGGTATATTTGTGTGACCGAGGAGTCCTCACTCACAGCTCCAAGCAGCAAGTCCCTGGTTTCATTGGAGATTACCACCTGTAGGAACAGATATGTTAGATTAGCATTCGCATTAACCATTCTTACAATGAACTAAATGTGCTGGGAATATATACTCTCAGTGGGACACAAATGAGATCAGTAACATACTAATGACATCACTATATCTAACATCAGTCTCACTTACCTCACACTTGGATAAGGCCTGTCTAGATTGAGCAGCATAGAAGAGGGAATCCACGCTACTATAATCCACATTGGAGCGGACAAAGTCACAGGCAGCCTGCGTAGAAAGGAAAGCAATCAGTTACTGAAAATCTTAGCCCAAAGAGGCAGCAGGAAGGAAGAACAAAAGACAAAAGTTACAGATTTTCAAGCAACGATTGGCTTGATGGCGATTAAATGTGATGTAGAGAACTGGTTACCACCAGAACTAAACAAAAAAAAAAACATACAAATAAACAAGAGACCATATATGATGTGACAGCTCTCAGCCTGAGGTCACCACCTTCTCTGGGCGCGTGGGAATCTGCCCTTAATTTGGTGTAGTAATTTAATTCGCAGGGGATTTGGATTGCCGTGCCCTCTCTCTGTCCTGTTTTTTTTTTCCTGTTCGCTACCTAGATGAGAATTGTTATTTATGGGAATTGGCCCAATTTGCCATCTCAAACCAGCAAGTGGAACTCGATGGACTTCAATGGTAAGCCTGTCCATTGCAGCCAAATACAAGAGGAGCTCCCAGTCTCAGCTGCCATGAGCTCCTTCTTAAGCTCAGCTGCTGGGTCCGGCCACCACAAAAGAACACGTTTAAGTGGAAAGAGTTTAGGATCTTCCCAAGTTTTATTGTATTTTAGCAGTTTCCATTAAATTGGTTTAATGTATATACAGCCCTGTCAATGAAAACACAAAGCACCGCTCCATCTAGTG
This sequence comes from Spea multiplicata, assembly GCA_009364415.1. Classification (NCBI taxonomy): domain Eukaryota; kingdom Metazoa; phylum Chordata; class Amphibia; order Anura; family Pelobatidae; genus Spea; species Spea multiplicata. Next base: position 22,519 of record VKOC01004064.1, read on the forward strand.
TCAAGTCTTGCAGTAGGAAACGATAGAGTGGTCTGCAAGCAAGGATATGTTTGCATGGGAAATCAGTCTTTTATTTTTAATTATACCAATTATTTTTTTTAAACTCACCTGCTCATCCGGCAAACTGGCACCAAGCTGCTGAAACCCCACGATGTAGTAGTACGCAGACTGCAGGTCGGATACCGGCTTCCCCAAGGCTTCTTTCAGTCTCTCCACGTCGTCTCGGCTCAGGTAGTGGCTGGGGGACAGGGCTTGGGTGCTTGCCAATAGCGCGAGGGCCCAGATGAAAACGAAACGTGGAACTAAAACAAAATAAATAGGATTAGGGAAAGAATAGGACCAGGAGAACTTATCTCATTCTTCTAATAGGTTCGCCGAGTTATATCTACAGGCTGAACAGAAGTGATGGGTTGCAGGCATTAGATCTATTAGGCTTTATTCTATGATTGGAGGTATATATGTATATATATATATTGTCTGTACGCTCAATAAAGTTTTACTTTTTAAAGTTACACGGCCCTGCATGTGATATACCGACAACCAGTGATCTAAAGTCTCAGGTGCGCTGCGGATGGGGGTCTGTTCGGACCCCTGTGTGCATGCACGAAAAGCACTCCTATAAATTTCAATGGGAGCATTTTCCTGCCCCTCGATTGGCTGCTTCAAAAAGCCAAACAGTGGCAAGAATTGTCAGGCCACAGAGGGCCAGCAGGTCTGCGGCTACTACACCAGTTAAGTGTTTTATTCAAGTTTTTCCCGTTCTGGTAAAGAATGCAGATTAATTAGTAAATTAGAATGGAGATTAACGTATTCATAAAGTACTTTCCTGCTTCTCCTGCTATGTGCAGCGGCATACACGGGAGCTGCGACCGTCACGCATGTCAGGAACTACCGTGTGCATGCGTAGGTATCTAGCTGACCGCTACAGGGGAAAACCATTGGGGGATGACCAGAAGATCCTAACGTAGCGCATGCGGTGCACTTTGCTGCACACATCATGAACGGGTACTAAAAATATTTTTGGGACTGGGATAGACTTTGGTTTCTGTCGCCGCTTTAGGATCAGCCTCTTCTGCTGAGAGTCCGCCACCCCCTCAGCGATTCGCCATTTTCTACCCCGAAAGATTCCATTGTAGTTCTGCATTGTTTTAAATACAATTCTCTTCTGCGTGGCATCAATCAACTTTATTTAAACATCTTGCTGGTGTCAGTAGCGGCTGATCATATATGATACATAGAATTTGCCGGCAGATCGGACGCGTCCGGCCCGTCTAGTTGCCCGGCTTCCTGCTGTTAATACTCAGACCTTAACCGTTGGTCTCGTCTTAGATACAGCAGCCATACATCTATCACATGCACAGTAACCTCTACCAATTCTGTTGGGAGGCTGCTCCACTTATCTACCATCCTCTCAGTAAAGTAAAACTTCCCGGTAATATCATATTTGGAAGGAAGCATACAATGGCACTGAGGATGGCAGAAAGTGGCATACCCCGGGATACAGTAGATTATGACTAACTCCATGTTGCAGGGCCAGGCCTGCTGGAAGAGACAGAATGCATTAATATGGGAAGGAGGGGTGACAGCCCCTTGAAGGACTGGGATCAATATACTGTGACAGGGCTCCTGGGGCAGTAGACACCGCCGGCCCCGCTGGCTCTGAGGGGGTAACAGTGTCATACCCTGACAGGAGGTGCTGAAAGGCCTTAAGAGCAGATGCAGACAATGACAGGCGGCAAGCTTTATTAACACACAGCAGGTACCCCCAGCCCGTCCACGGCTCTCAGTAGGCCCAAGGACCCCACGGCCCCATTCATTACCCCCCGAAAAACCCCAATCAATACTCACCCGCCGCCATGTTGCTATATCCCACCCCTTGCAACGTCACTGACACACACCGGCTAACACTTCCGGCGCGGCCAAGACGGACACGCGGAGTAGGCGGGGTTAGGGTACAACCAAATACAAATGTGGGGGCACGCAGGATTTAAGCAACTCGGAAACAAATTGCCTCGCTAAATATCACCATTTCAGGCTTTAGGTGGATATCGCGAACTCCAGCGACAAAAGGAAAGGAAGCAACGCGCACAGAGGACCGCGCTCTGATGTTTCCTCCCCACAGTATGCTACACATGGATCAGTCCAAGTAAGGGCGGGAACGTGGTGAGCATGTGTCCGTGTCTGATTGGGCTGATCAGCTGCCTTTCAAAGCAAGAGGCAGAGCTAAGTCAGAACGAAGGGGATCGTCAGAGAGGAAGTAACCATTCACGTGCCGGACGGGATTGAGGGCGGGTCTGTATGAGTTGTGAAGTCACTCTGTACAACTAATGATGTCATGCAATTAATACAGAATTTATGACGTGCTGATAACCCATAGCTCTCTGTGTATTTCAGGATCACTAACTAGCCCAGTAGAGGTATAGAGAGGTTGACTACATTCTAACGTCAGAAGCCTAGTAGGCAGTGCATGCAAACCAGGTAATTACTTTGCAGTAATATGGAAAGTCGCCAGGACCAGGAATTCTTTCAGAACCTGTATCTGATTAAAAAAATACATTGAAATAAATAGGTATAGCGCCATCATATTCCGCAGCGCTGTCAAATACAAGTGTAACATCATTAACATTCTGGGTTGCGCCAGAACTCGCTGATGATGTCATTCTCTTCCATCAGTACTTTCTTTTCATTGCTGGTTATATCATTATTATATAAAACGGCATCATGTTCCGTAGCAAAGGGTAAACAGGAGATAGCAAGTAGTATATAACATAACAATTGGACTTTCAGAAGTAAGGAGGTCCTGGCTCATAGGAGCTTAAAATCTAGGGTATGTTACACTGTTACGGCTACATTAGCATTAGTATTACAGCAGAGGGGCTAGGAAAGGCGACCTAAGGGAAGATGGGGGAAGGGCTTTAACTTGTTTTCAATGATATTGAACACAAGGGGATTTATTTACTAAACGGGGAGTTGACAGGAGAGCTTGCGAGAGAGAGGGTTGTGACTTCATTATGAAGACCGATCCCCAATAAGGGGCAGATAGCACCACGCCGGCCCTGTATACTGTATAGTTAAATCAGTAAGATCTCTTCAAAGTCTCTTTGCACATTTATTTATGGATTAGACAGGTTCAGCTCAGCTCTTTTAGCAGGAGAAACCTGGCGGTGTTGGCTCTTCATGATGAAAGAATAGAACCACGACTCCAGTTAATTAGCCTGAGTCTTCGAGTTGACTTGTCACCTAAGTCTTTTCTTCTGTAGGCTTTGACATGGCGGCGTCTCACACGGAGGTAGAAGGAGCCATCGTGACCGTAGTAAGATGCTTCTTTGAACACGCTAAAGCAGAGGGCCGACGGGAAACGCTGAGCTTTCCAGAGTTCACCACGCTGGTCACCAAAGAACTCCCGCACCTGATGAAGGACGCGTGTCTGGAGGAAAAGATGAAGGCGCTGGATATGGACAAGGACGGCGAGCTGAAGTTTAACGAGTACTGGCGGCTGCTGGGAGAACTGGCTAAAGGGGTTAAGGAAGATGTCAAGGGCAAAAAGTAACGAGACGGTCCATAACACCCACTTTTTACTAGCATCGGGGAAAAGCAGCCACCGTGAATCCTCGGGGGATAAATAAAAACTGCATTTAAATCAGAATAATATATTTATATTGTCTATAGATTTATTTTCTTTGCATGATTTCTGTTGTACGTAACCCTCCAGCCTAAAGCTCTACATCTCTCCTCATTCTCTATCTAAAAGGGTCCACGATACCTGCATTGTGCGACCCCCCCTTGGTGCGACCACCGTCCCTGTCATTTATAGACCAAACGGAGGTCCCAATCCAAATTAAATGGTTCTCTGAGAAATGTTCATAGTTTTTCTATGTTATGTTACGGGGCAGAAACAAGCAGTTCAAGTGTTAATGGAATACTGCAACATGGCTGAGGCTCTTGAGAGTTGTGGTTCATGGATAGTTGGGGAGCCAACCTCCGTACAACATTTTTTTCCACAATATCATACGAATTTTTGGAATAAAGCGTGTAAGCAATTCCTCAAAGCCTGCACTTTTAGTCTAGCAAATAACTAATAATAAATAATTAGTGTTAAGAGAATAAAACTATCGAGATGTGTTTTAGAAATAGTAGCGCCCATCTGAAATGTCAGTTCTCGGGATTTCTTTGATTTTTCCTCCCGTTAAGTCCTCTGCCGTTCTGAATGATACCTCTTTTGGCTCAAGCAGTCTTTGTAAAGTTCAGGGGAGGGCATGCGAGGTGAGTTGAGGACAGGAAACCAAAATTGTTAAAATTGTTTTACCATTTCACGGACCTCTTGGTTTTAAAACAAAATTTCAAGCAATTGCCCTGATTAACCAACGCAGCGCAAGCTACAGGTAGATTTAACAAACGCTGTGTTGAGGGTGATAGTTAGATGTCCAGCAGAGGGCGCTCTCTGCTATGGGATCCAACCACACGTCACTATGGCTGGTGTTCCTTGTGCTTTGATGATTGCATTTGCTTGATGAATTTGATGCACCTAAAAGCAAAGGTGCTGCCTGTATTACCCCTCATACCTATATCATACCCCTACCTGTGCATTAGGAAAGTGTATTGTAGCGCAGTAGCCAAAAGCAACAGGCAATTAGCCAAAGACTGAAGATGACCTGCTTGCTTTACTGCCCCAGACTGAGTTAAGTGTCCCATGCCTTGTAATTACCCCCCCCCCGCTGCATACAGTTCCCCCAAGGGGGCTCATGTACCTTAAGTGACATTTATTACACTTGTAAGGCTAAGGTATCCATTTTTATAGTTATTTCGCCCCGTCTTTCACTTCTGTCTCATCGCCCACAATATTCAGAAATATTTCAATGCAGACTGATATTGCAACGCCATTTAAGTAAAACACATGGGTTGCGCAACTATTCATATTTTCTTTTTTTTTACATTATTCATATTTTCTTTTTTTTTACATTATTCATCTTTTCTTTTTTTTACATTATTCATCTTTTCTTAATTATCCATATTGGCCGTTTGAGAACGTTTTTTAAACTTTGTACATCTGTGTCTCTTTTTTTTTTTCTACTTTCCTGTTCCGTACACTCCTTTTTCCTTTCTCACTTATTCCTCCCCCTCGTTTTTCTTTCATTTTTTTTCCTCCAAATTATTTTTTTCCTTCTCTCTTTCTACCCTTAACCCTCCCTTAGTGTTTTGCCCCTCCCCTTAGAAATGAATGTTACCTTTCTATGTGAACATGTGTTGCGCATGTGTTCTATATGCAGTAATGTAGATTATGCTCTCTGCATGTACGTGTTTCTGTGTTTAATGAATGGTATGAGTTTGAGCATCTGTCCATTTTGTTTCCATTTTCAATCTCGGGTTTCATGAAATTCCTCCCCATTTTCATTGGTGGACCCCCCCCCCAATAATCACCCAGTATCTGTATTCGCCTCTTCTCTTCCGATATTTTCTTCCCTCCCCTTGTCTCCCTCTCCCTTCTCTCCAATTATTATTCCCCCCACCTTCTCTCGCTGTCTCCGCAGGACACACAGGAATTTCATCTCCCCCTGCGCAGATGCAATCTCTTGATAGCCTCAAATTTTCATTCCCCAGAGCCTCAAATTAACCAAAAAAACATAAACCAGAGTCCCTCACCCCCCATTACCCTTACCTCCCTCTTCCCCTATATACATGTCTACTTCACCTCCCCCCCGACTCCCTTTTCACGCTAACGCTGCATTCTTGTGACCGACAGCTGAAAAATGTTAAAATTTAAAATACAGAGCTGGAGTCCCCACTTATTCTCCACGAAACCCATCAGCCCCCTTAGTATCTCCCCCACAACCTAACCTCAGCTCTATAGAAATGTGCACGTATACGCCTGAAATTCATACATACGTGTGCTCTCGTGTACAGATAGATACATGTATGTGTGTGTGTGTGTGTGTGTGTATATATGCATGTATTTCGCATGTCCTCTTCCTGCACATTGCTAATTCTGTACGTTGCATGTGCTGCACCTTATATATATATTTATATACATACACACATGCCATAAGCATGTGTAGAGTGGCATATATGGCACATACACAGTCTCAGGCAGGCTGCTGCGCAGGTACGCCGGTCACGCGAGCAGAGGCCGTAGCAGATCACGGCACACCTGCACACATGGAGCAGCTCTCCGCATCCCGTGACACACGCTCTGATGCGCAGCCAACACTTTAATGGAAACCAGCGAAGCCAGGAGAAATTTACAGCTCCCAGGACGGAGCTCACCTCCATTCTCACTCTGACTTCCTGTTCTCCACATCCCCCCTCGTCCCTCCCTCACTCCCTCTCCCCATCCCCTCTAAATCCATGGCTAACCCAACATTTAAATCTATTTCATTTTTTTTTTAGCCCTGTCCTTTCTCAGATCCACTTTTTCTTTCTCTGTAAATCTCTCTTCCCTTCTCTCTGTCTGACCCTCCGTTCCTCTTTTATTTCTGTCATTGTCCGCATTCTGTCTTTCTGTCTCTTGCTTCTATGACTTTTCTTGTAATGGTTTCTTGGGGGAGGGGTGTAGTAATGTGTAATAAACTGGACACTTCTTACTCAACAGTAAAAGCATCTCAGTTCCCCGAGTGGAATATCAGTAAAAGCCCATTGCCTAGCCACTCTTGAGCGTTTCTTCCCAGAAGCTTACTGTACAACTTCTAAGCTCTCCATGCTCCTCGTGTATGAGTTTGAAGGCACCTCCTGTTTCTCCTGATAATAAGGACAATGGCTTAGCGTGTTGATCATCTGCGATCTTAGTGGCCATTGCCAAACCCTCCACTACATAACACCTTTCCTCCACAAGTCATCGTTAACTTTCCACCCTTCAATTTTATTGTCCAGACACCAAGTAATTATCTAGGCTCTTGGCATCAGTAGATGATAAATTTCACCTGATGGATAGGCTGAAGATATGGGGGACCTGGTCACTTCTCCAAGATGTTTGGTATCTGATCTTTCTAACCATACACATATTGAAAGGAACCCACCGTTTTCTATACCTGGACCGCGGGATGACAACACTACATACTCACCCAGTCTGGCGCTATCGTGTCAGATCCCAGTGGCTGGATGTTCCTGGTGCGATGCTTTTGTTGCCTTTCTACCTCTTGTTGATGATCGGATGATATAGTGCACCGTGCATCCCCGCTAACAAAGAATGCATATCAAACACCATGTAATATACATTCATTAAACACGTAGGGAAAAAAGGAGAAAGGTCTGAGAAGGTAACAGTTTTCTGTTGAGCTCAATGTCAAGAGGTGCCTGGGAAAGCCATCATTTTATGCAAAGTGCCAATAAAATGATCTCATTTAATATCCAAATCCAATTAAATCCAATATAATTTTGCTCTAAAAGGAATTTTGAGGGGAAAGATGAGGGGAAAGGAGGAGAAGCAAGTAGACGGGGAGCTTTCATATAGAGAGGTGAAGTTCTGGAATGTATAATCAAGGGAAGCCATGATGAAAGATACAGTGGAGAATGTTAAGAAAGAATTGAACTTCTTGTTGTTTGGCAAAGGGGGCACATATCCTGTTATACTAATGTAATTTGATTAAAGCTTTTGATCCAGGGAGTAATTTTACTGCCATTGTCGGGTCAGGAAGGCATTTGGCTCCCTCAATGAGCTTTTTTTTTGGATCAACATACGGAGGAAATGGAAGTGGCTGAATATGATGAATCTGGTTCTTTTGTTTTCCTTTTCAACATCACCAAGTAGGCAGTTGAGCCTGGTGATATATATATATATAACTTCCATACCATTCTGTAAACTGTCTGTGTAGGGATTCTGGAGATAGAAAGATGACCCTAAACATAGCATATTTATTGTTCTCGTGCATCGGTGAACATGTGGTCCGGTTGTTATCTTCAGCTTGGCTCATTTGATTTGAGGAATATAAAAAAAAATGTTCTTCCTCCTTAATCAAATCCCTCTGTCCCAGATCAACCAGCAACTTTTCCGTCAGCCTCCACATACCCCCTTCTCTCTGATCCCGCTCCAAGAAGAATCTCATAATAAACCATGCTACGGTCTGTCCGGTCCAGACCTGAGGCATGATCTCCAACGCTCAGCCGTCTTAGCATCAGCAGTTCATCCAGACAGCTTATGCGTACAAGAGTACTCCCTTGATCAAGGATGATCCGGTTCCCTAGACTACAATATCCCCTGCAAACTCTTCCTGTCTGTCATCCAGGGATGTTAGATTTAAGAACAGGTTGCCAAAGTCTTTACTGGGGATAGACAAAAAACCCTATATGACCTTCAGAAACTGGATTACGAAGTTTGAGTGTTCGGGAATTCAAAACTGCCACCTTGTCCTCTTACATCGTTACCAGGATATTTTGGTCAGTAGGTTATGTACTAAAGTGGTTGTACTTCTACACTTATCATCTCAGACCTTTTCTGACCTCTTCTTTGGACTACCTCAGAAGCATGGGGGAACCTTTGATCAACGTTTGGAGTACAATGCAAAGCCTCCATATCTCTTTCCATCAGTCTATGTCAGATGACTACCATACACTTATCACCTATGAAGGTCTTCTGAACAAAGTCTGTCCGGTCACCTTGGGTCTTCTCTATTACCAGCATATTGAGAATCACTTCTGACTACCGTCCTTCCTCAATGCCGCATACGTGGCTAGTTCTGTTGATGGACCCATGTTCCCAGGAACCACCGCCTAGCTTGCTACATGTATTTTCTATCAGCATTTTATGTTTTCACCACTTCTCTTACCACTGAGGACCTTTGATACCTTCCAACACACACAATAAATGTCCCGTGGATTTGGCTTATATACATACATTTAAGAACATTTAAAAAAAAAAACTTAAAACACTCTATGTGAAACCCAGTTCCTCCAACCTTTCCTCCCTCTACAAACGCAGCCCAAAATATTCCACGTCCACCAAAAGATAATGGTCTTCTCTGTGGGTGATCTCTTAGTATGCTGCCGGCTAACACCAATTATTTCTCTAAAAACAAAAATCTATATTATCGCCAGCTTAAATGGCCTCCTGGAAACCAGTCCCCTCTCTTCGATATGGTATCCCACCCATTATAAGAGTTATAAAACACAAAGTGACTTTAGCATTGGTGAGTCATCTGGCCATATAGCGGATTCTAACATCTTCATCACCACAATCCTCTCGTATTCAGACCATAGTCTGATCCACCCGTCCTGCCGCGGAAATGAAGGCCAGGTTTCAAAGGCAATATCGGTCCCTGCCTATATTTACAAATTTACTAAGTATTTAGTAGAGTGTTAGCTCTATGGGATGCAGCCACATACATTAAAACACATAACCCACTCATTGAGTACAGTAGCATATCATAGCGGATAATCCGTACCCCTCTGCGCCTCAAGCTCCCATTAGCGGAGTAATGCTAATTACACCGTACACATGCCTGTAATGTTGATTTAAAAACGGAAATATCATTAATTACGAAAAACAATGTTTTCCTGTAGTTTAAAATGTATATACTCCCACAGCCGGGGCAGGGGTGGGGGGGGTTGCCTGATTGAAATGGTATGTAAATATTTTTTTTAAGACATTTTGGGTAAGTATTTCACAACCTACCCATTTTAGCAATTAGAGCCACCGCATAATGGAAAATGTGAAAGCGCGCAGCATTTAGCGTACCGATCCCTTTTTTTTTTTGTTGGTATCACTCAACATTGGGAGCGCCCTTGGGTTTTATCTGCCGGGGAGAGGTTTCCATGATAAATAATTAGTGGTATTTTAAGAGAATTCATATTATTTCAGCTCCCTTCAAATAAAAAAAACATATTCTCAGTAATTTCTTCTAGGGCATGATCTGGACATGCCCGGTAAAGTCTAAGTAAATTCTGCGCTCGTCTGGAAACCTGCTCTGTTTTCTTTATTCTGTATGTTTAATTTATCCTCGCTCCTTTAACGACTCTTTGAAATCTGGTGGGTAATTTTGAGAAGGGGGTACACTGTACCCTTTTGAGGCTGCCAGACCTCCCTTTAATCTTAAGCATGAAGACCACATGAACGAGACCCACACAACCCTCTCTCTGTTCTTTGACCGACTTATGACATCACACACAAACACAAACATGAAATTTGAATCTGAATTTAATACATTCCTTATGCTCAACTAGAAAAGTTACTTAAATCATGCAAACTCGTTGTGTCTATGTGACAGAGACCACCCATCACCCACCGCCTCTTCTAAAAAGATAGTATGGAACTTCAAGTATCCAAAACGGGATATCTATGAAGTTTTAGACGGGCTTCTTTCTAAACTTTAGCCAACTAGAGAGAAAGACGGCTCAGTAAAACAAAATATAAGCACTATTGCTCCTTTATCCATGGAAACATTCAGAGAACCCATGGTCCGGCCAAGCTACACATCCTAACAGGACCTTTGCCCAAATTCCTCACTCCTAACCAATTTTCAGCTACCCGTGCTAACCCCTTAGAAAAAGCTTGTTCTATAAATAAACGTTGAACCGAGTAAGTACACTCAATATTTACCGTGGGGCAGATGTGCGAAAATGTCAATACTTTTGGATAGCTGTGAAGTTGGCTTTTTGAGGCCACCGGATAAATTCAGCCAAATTATGGTTGAACTTTGCAGATTGCAGAATCTCGTATAAATTCCGCAGTCCTCCCATGGCTTACACGGGAACTTTTAACTATTCATTACCAAGTTACGAGCTGTCTTGGTCCCAATTGACTCAATGGCCATGGATATGGTCTACAGTGGCTTAACTATAAAGGGTGAAGGACCCTTGACCACAAATGGTCTAGGAGATCATGCAGTTTAAGTTCATACTTAAGTAAAGTTAGGCAAGGAAGCGAAAAATGTAGTATTTGAGGCATAGAACTTCTTGCTCCTCCAGCTAGGCCACCAGTGAACTTTTGTTTGGATCATACCACCTTAGAAGGGGGGGGCTGCTTTTGTTTTGTGACACGACATGCCCTGTTGCATACTTCTGCCCTTGATAATGTAAGTAATCAATCCCGTATGCATTGCAATGGTGGGATTGCATAATAAAAATCAACATTTCCAAGAAATGCCATCCTAAATCTATTAGGTTTGGCCCCCGGTGGTGGGTATGTAGGCCCGTGACATTATGGTTTCAATTATTTCATGATGGGGAAAAAAAATGCATTCTAATGAAAAATAGGATAATTCACTCGAGACAAAAGTTGCTTCCAAATATCCCAAATGTAAACGTTTAAAAAAAAATCGGAAATGCAAAGTATTTTCAAATCTGTTGCAAATGGCAAATCGTTGGATGTTTCTGAACCGTAAAAAAATTCTTTTTGAGTATTTTGACTGTGGTTTTAAAAAAAAAAATGCCATGACGTCTTTCTTTCATTAAACCCTGGGATTTAAATTATGTACATTACAATTTACGACAGCAGACGTGCATTTTGATTTTATATGGCTGGTTGTGGCAGAGGGCCAGACAGACGTAAGGCCTAGCGGTGCGGATATCTGTGGTCCGGGTGGAGGAGGTAAGGGTTAAGCGTGCCAAGCCAAGGGAGGCAGCAAACCATCCCTAACGAGGAGCGCTACCGCTAAACAAAGGAGGCAGCTGAAGGAATGTGGGAATCCTTCAAGTTCTAGACCTTCGTTGAAGTGTGATACATTTCATATGGCCACATAGAAAAAAAATTCAAGTCACAAAAGCTTTTAGGACCTCGGAGGTCCATTCCTCAGATTGAATACCTGAGCAGAGGCTTCTTCCTCAAGTGGAATGCCTTTACATTTTAACGAGGTTTGGAAAACGTATGTTTTATATCTTTGCCAATAAAAGGTATTGACTTGGACTAAAGACTCCATCTTCCCATGGGCCGATACGCTTGATCTTGTTCTTGATGACATACATATTAAAGTGCCTCTGCCCTCCTATAATAAATGTTCCACTGGGACATTTGGTAAAGATGATATCTTAATTGGCTAACTGACGTATCATGGACTGCAAGGTTTAGAGACTGACTAGGTCTCTTCTTCAGGCCTAAAGAAGAGACCTAGATAGGTTGGAGAGCTTCAAATCCATGATACGTCAGTTAGCCAATAAAGATATCATCTTTACCAAATTGACTCTCTCTTGCCACGGCTGACCTGCTCCAACTCCGGCTCTGCAGTAACCTTGGGTTGGCATTGATCTCCTGCCTGGTCTTCCAACCAAGTGACCATAACATTTCTTTAGCACAAACCCACTAATCACATCAAACAAGTTCTCCTCAAAAAAGCCCCCAACGATACACCTGTCCCAACATTTTCCTACACCAAAGAACCTCTTTTCTGGTTATGTAAAAAAAATTTGGAGCAATCACCTTTGAAACCATGGAATGTTCTTACCAGATTTACCTCTTCGCACCAGAATTACTTTTTTGTTTATAAATATGTTACATTGTTACTTTAATCCGAAAGGCTCTCTCAATAGCGGCTGGCACAAGTTAATAATTAATATATCTTAAATTCTGTAACGTCGTCTTTCTGGCTCCTACATTTTATGAACGTCTTTCAGCCCCTAGATGTCTCAATTATTCTCCATATTTATCTTTTTTCATCACCTTGTCTCATAACATCCCCGATATCTATATATTAAACTCCGTGAAAGGAAAACATTCCGCGTGCTGCATATTTCTAACCATCTTACCTTCGGGCCAAAATTATAAATAAACACTGTCTTAAGTTCATGTGTTAACTGCCAAATAGCAGAGAAAATATGCGTTCGTGGGAATCCTGGAAAGAATGCTGGCCATAAAAAAAAACCCAATAAATATGAAAAGGGATGAATAAATCAATTAATACAGACCACTTTAGGAAATCATGTATCTGCACATCTCCTTCCAGGCTAACAGGAACTCATTTTATCATTTAACTTAATTAAATAATGACAAACCTTCTCTCAACCTTCTCATACGGAATCTTGGAGGCCACCTTGGACACCCCACCAGCCTTCGTATCATCACACGCCGGCAGGATGTGCATGTTGCACCGCTTGTGGTACCACAAAAACAATGTTAGGGCTAAAAAAGTGGCCAAAATGTGACCCCTGTGAACTTGAGTGTTTCAGGGAACACCGGTTTATGTAGAAAATGGTCAAGATTGGTCAATGAATCCGTTGGGTATTCCATGAATTAAAGACAAGGTTCTCCTGAGCTCAGCAGGATACTTTGTCCAGAGTTGCGTGTATCATGAACTGCTGGGCTCGTCTGAACTTGGTGGATATTCTCCATCTCCGAGTTTGGAGCAAATTCTCACCATACTCAGTTGGAAGCCTAGGTTTTCCTGAAGTCAGAGGTGTAGCTTGTGAGGGTAAATCTGGTTAAATGTTTCCATATGGAGGAAAGGTGCAATAGATATATTTAAAACTGGAGTTAAAACATAAATATCATTGATAATTAAGATGTTTCTTTTATTAGATATGACTACGGATTGAGTTTGTGGGACTTTTGTCTTTTACTGTGTTTTGGCACAAAGTGACCCCCGATACACCCCTCAGGCGTTGGGCGTTCAGAAGGAATGTCTGGGTCCCCCCTAAATGCGTCCAGCGCTCATTGGGATGTTATGAAGAATGTGACCTGTGAGAGCCGACAACACAATATCTGTAGACAAAATACTACAGCTCACCTCCCGAGGAATCCAGACAATGAGAACTGCAAAGACATCTTAACCATCATTTTATCCTTAATCCCAATAAAATACAGATACACCGCTCTGCGTATAATA
>VKOC01004065.1:0-43042 GCA_009364415.1 Spea multiplicata
GACAGCCTAAGGCCGGCTCTGTGTCCTTCAATAAACCTGCCTGAGCTGGAACCCTTGAGTGCCTGGAGCCTTTTTCTATTTTGATTTATTGGGGAGCTGGCCCTTCCTGGCACAGCTAAGCACCTGAGTTCCTGTGGTGTGTGTGCAGATTCCTCATTCTGGTGATTTGCTATGTGTGAAATCTGTCTGCTACTGCAAGCCAATGCGTGCAATCTGGGTGCCAGGGCTGGCATCTGGGGTGTGTGACCTGTGATATCTGCCTGCAGTTTAGGGTTTCCTAATTATGTATTTGATCTATACCTTCAGTTCTGAGTTAGCTGTTTTTCCATGCAGTGTTTAATTGATCTATACGTGGGTTACTTTGGGGGTGTAGCACAGTGAAGGAAAGGACAAAGGGTGCCATCAACGCAGGGGAGGGCATGTCATGTGTATGATATGGTCACATGAGGTAGAGGGGTAGGCTAGCAGTAGAGCCAAGGGGAGCAGCAAAACAAGGTTTCACCTAAGGTGGGAAAATCCTTGCACTAGCCCTTGGACTATTACAAAAGTAGGAAGTCAGAAATACAGATTTGGTTATCAGCTACTCATGGTACTCATTCAATCACAAGATTTGTGTCTCAGGCACGGATAACCCCCTTCTTTTATAAATCTATCCAAGGAGGGAAACTAGTGATGCAGTCCATTTTAAAGATGCTGTGGCACTTAGAGAAAATATTAATCGATCTCTCTTGTATATTAAACTAATAATCCTTAGCAGATCTGCCACTGTAGGTTTAATTACATAAAAGTAAACCAGAACCAAGAAGCTTTTTAGTTTCTATGACAACATCATATCAGTGCCCGCTTTTGTGTCATATGGCAAGCATTCCCTAAAAATCTAAATCAGGCACATTTATTAAATAGTTATTTCTGGTAAGGTTATGGGAATATAACAGCATTAGAAATTATGTTTCTAACACTGGATTTAGTAGATGGACCAACATCTTGAAAAGCCTAGCTTTTTCATCTATAGATTGCAATAATTAAATAACTAAGCACTCGATTGTTTGTAATAATACTTTGTTTAGACTTGTGTACCTCAGGAAAGACTCAACAAAATATGCTTAGAGCAGTAAACCATTACATAGGAGTGATAGGATGAATAAGACTCAGTGATTTGCTACTGTGACTAAATGTTTAGTATTACAGATATTACCAAACAACGTGGCCAAGAAAGGGCTGGCAAGGGAGCAGAAGTGTCATAGGGATGCTCTGATATAAGGTTTTTGGGTCACTACCATAAGCTACTGACAATTCATCATACAGAATGAACCTTTCTGTCTATGTGCTTTCTATGGATTATAAATGTTTTCAAACTACTGTATTATAGGGATTTTGTTTAAGCTGACTCTCTTCTGCTAGTAACTTAGCGGCCGCTGAGGTTCTTCAATTCCATCAAAAAGGAAAAAAATGTAGTTCCGACTATGCTTGAAGCAGAAAAAATTATTTCTGTTTATAGATATTTACTTATCATTGTTTGGCATGTTCCTTTAAGCCATAATTTGCACTGACTAAGCTACAGGCTTTGAGTCTGTGTCCTTATGAGATTGGTCCTGAGTATGCAGCATTTAGTGTATTAGAGATAAGATAATCAATAGAAAATATTGAATCTCTTCATAGCTCCTAACAATGTGAGAATGAAATGATGGGTTAGCTTGTTAGCAGCCGACATGTGATTATCTAGCATTCCTGTGTAGATCCACAAGCAAGGCTTTCACAGCCATTTGTATCGGTTAGTATTCAAGTGTTATTGATACTCCCCCCGCTGAATAGTACTGGAGACTGTGTAAGATGTATTTTGAATCACAGCAACACTAAAATAGAATGGATTTTAATTATAACTATAATTATCCAATGACAATGATTACAGACATTATTTATAGAGAGTGCAGGTTAACTGTTCAGTTTGCTACATTGTTTAAAGAAAAAGTGAGTTTACAGAAAAAAATGTTCTTGCTAACTACTTGTTTATTTAAATCCTTATTTTGTGAAATATATAATATACATGTGTATATAAAAACAAGGCCCATGGCATGGAAGTGATTCAAATGCCACTGCAGCTAAATAATGGGTCTTAACAGGCATCTGTCTATCTTCTTATGTCATCTGCAAACCTCATTATCATTGGATATACCATTAACCTTCTCATTAGCCATCATTCTCTTCCCCGTAGCATTCCCATCAGCCCACCTCATTATGCTCCCTGTTCTACAACACTTTTGTTATTATACACCTTTTTGTTAAACCCATCCCATTATATGTCATATTCCACCACTATATTCTGGGGTAGCATGTTTCCATTTTGCCATTATTTTTGTTTTACTACTATATTGCTTTTTTTCTCATCAACTATGTCTGCCATTCTGTTCGTGTCATTATCTCTCAAATGTGTGCCATACCGTGGTGGGTTGGAGAACTTGAATCTAAATCACTTACATTGAAGTCTCTGTTATGAAATGACCATCAAGGTCAGAAACCTCTTGGCATGGTTTAATTAAATAACTAAAATTGCCATTTCTTTCTTGGACTCATGTATGTTAGACATAGTGAAAAGTAATATTTTACTTGTGCTCATCAGCAGTATATAAAATCTATATGTGTCCTAGAAGAAATGGACAATGTGATCACCCTGGTGAAAACACAATAAGTTCTTCTTCTTATATACAGTCATTATAAGATTGTAGGAGTCAGAAGGAACATGTTATGATATGGTGTTTTCTGGGTTCACATTACTTACAAATGATTGTTTTACAGATGAGTAATCTGACTTGAATCCTCTAATAAATGATGCCAGTAAGACATTCTGTGACAAAACAAGCAGTTTCTTTTCTAGCACAGTGACCTGGAACATTGATGGTGCTTGGTAGACATTTATACAGTAGAGCGGATACCACAGGAGGCTTATCTGGCAACAAGAGAGTTAACTAGACTTTGAAGCATTAACAGCTCTATAACTTCATGCAGTGTTTGAAAGTCAATGCATGTCTCTTTGGCTTAATGATCTTTCCTTTTGAAATGGAAATCTGGGAAGTCAGAATCAATGAAGGTAATGTAAATAGGTCAACTTTTTGTGATTATAATTAGTAGACTTTATCCCTGTGATTTTCTCATTTCAGTTATGACAGTCTCTTCGCAACCAGAATGAAAGCTCTAACTAGTAAGAAGCCTGCACAAAAGTGTTAATATTAGAGTAATATCGTTTTTCTGCATCAGTGAAGCAAACTGGGTTTTCTTGTCAGCCATACTAGTGGTTTGTCACTATTTTGCTTAGTTACTTTCCAACAGCTACAGTGAATGTTCAGGTGTGTAGCAATCCCGGGTCTTCTGTTCAGAAGTCCAAAATAATCTCCCTTAACGGTTGGGTTTAGTATTGAACCCGGCCTGAATCCGTCAGTGCCGCTGCTAATGTGTTATCACACTGATGGGAGCGAAGCAAAACAGCTCTGTGCCGAAAGCTGGGGTCTTTTGTTTACTTCTATAAGAAACTGTACATTTGTACATGTTATTATTGTGGAATTCTGTGTCAGCTTTACACCAGATGTAATTGTACCGTAAAAAAAAGTCCTACGTTTTTGGAAAAATGTGAGACAAGCCTTTGTGGTTTTTTTTGGCCAACAATGGTTTTCACCATGAAGCTTTCCCATGGGTGCCATTTTTGCCCAGTCTCTTTCTTATTGTGCTGACCTTAACTGAGGCAAGTTCTTTACATGTTAGTCTGGAAACTTTTGTGACCTCCTGGATGTCTTTGAGCTCTATGAATAATTTTGGTATACCGGCCACTCCTGTGAATGCTCAATACTGTTCCAAAATTTGTAGATAACGGCTCTTACTGTGGTTTACTGGGGTACCGGAGTCTTAGGAATGGGTTTGCAACCCATTATAGACTAATAGGTGTCATGTGTTCTTAAATTTCATTGCAGCATCATGTGCCGCTTTTAGCCTACTTCACTTTACAAGACACATTTTATTTAATTGATGTTTAGATTCAACAGGACTGGCAGTAATCATGCCTGGGTATGTCTAGAAAAATTGAACCCAATTCTTAATTACATTAGGTTAATTGGTTGATTTAGTAACGAAATGGACAGTTACTTTTTTGCATAGACCAACTAGGGTGGGATAGCTTTTTCCTTCTATACATGAAATCATTATTTAAAAACTTTTTTGTTTACTCAGGTTATTTCTGTCTAATATTAAAAATAGTTTGATGTTCTGAAACATTTAAGTTTGACAGACATGCAAAAATAGAAGAATTTTAAAAGAGCAAATATTTTTTTCACAGCACTATATCTACGAATAGCTTAAGAACACAAGTATAAAGGGTTTCCGGAAACGGTGGGGAATTGATAATAATGATTCTTTTGTGTCTGCATTGTATTTAAAAAAAGGAAAGAAAATGGAAAATAAGAAACCATCCTGCTGTGTGCAAGACAAGACAGGAAATGCATTATGAGTGAATTTGGTGTCAGAGCATCTAAAGATTTTATTTTTATTTTTTTTTTTACAAATTCCAGCTAACCTTTAAGTCTTCAACTCTAATAAGACGAAAAAGCAAGCTGTCTGGAACAAACAAAAAGTCTATTTTAATTATGATCACTCAACTACTTTTTCTCTGAAGTACTTGCAGATGCTTTCTTCTATTTTCTAACAATTTGCTTGGTCTTGCCAAATGTTTTTGGTATTTAAAATCATTGTTCTACTTGAAAAAGCCTCAGCTATTGTATAATTTTGAATTGATTTTGGTTTAATGGAAAGCATCACTTAAGCAGGGGCGTAACTTGAAACCACTCGGCCCCTGTAGAAAAATTGTCCCAGGCCCCCTCAGGGCCAAACAACCCACCTGTGCCATCTTTGTCCTCAAACAGCCTGTATGCGCCCCTGCTCACCCCACTTACCTACGAAAGTGGTAAGTCTGTCTTCCTCTATGCTATATGCAGACTGATCCAGCATGCAAGAAGTGGATGTGATTGAACTATAGTGACACTTTTCTATATTTACCTTTCATAATCCGTGATATGACATGTGTCTTAACTTTGAATTATTAGATAAGCTTATTTTTAGCTTTATATTTTTAGATTAGTTTGGGGTGTCACCACACAGCTGCCATTTTGGCGGAAGTTGCCACTGGGTTATGTCTGCAGAGATGCGGACTAAGAAAGAAGATAGCAGATTAAGGATTTAAGATTGAAGATAGAATAGAGAAATGTATAACTATTTAGAGAACAAGAGAGAGCGAGTGAATGAATATGGGCACCAGGCAACAAATTTCATACCCAAATCAAAAATGCCCCTAATAGTCTAAAACGAATGGACATGTAACTAAATTCATTGCCTGAAAACGGGCCAAAAAATGGGCCAAAAATGAACCAAAAGATTTGTCCAAATTGTTTTTTGCCCATTTGCACTTCTAGTAACCAATCTACTTCTAATCTCTGATATGCTCAAATGCTTCCAATATTTAGAAGTAATACATTTACCATTTACCAATTTACTAGTTAGTTAGTGATTTTAGTGATCAGCGGCCCCATGTAGGTTACCACCCTGATACCAAAACCACACGTCTTTCATGTAACCTGCAGAATTTATTACATAATATACATTTGTAACATGGAACACTGTAATACTTCCTGCGCATAAATAGCTATCATGGAACTTTAACTATATTAACCAAGGTTCTCTAAATCTCCCCATTATGCACACTGTGAAGTACACTGTCAGGCAGTTTACCCATGCCTATTTTTGCATCTTTATTTAACTGCGATCGCAAATGCAGGCCAATGGAGTTCTGTAAATATAAAATTGAAAATCAAAAAATAACAAAATATTGAAATAGTTAAAGAATAACTGAAATGTATTAGCTTTTTAAAATGATAAAGACAAGTGATGTCACCATGATATTATAAGGGGAACCATCCATTTCAAAAAAGAAAAAAATAATTGTGCCCCTCCAGCTAAAAGTTTATATTAAACAAACAACCCTTTCTTACCTCCAAAGTAAAAAAATGGTGTAAAATGTAAGGGGGTATTTTACACCCTAATAAAATAGCAATATGCTACTTGTACTTATTGCCCTATAACCTGCAAAAAAAATGGAGGAGAAATATTGGAACCCATTTAGCAGGTTTAATTTGTAGATTAATACAATAGTTTTCAAATAAAATCAGAAAACGTGTTTTTTTCTCTGTTATTTACTATATTTAAAAAAAACATTATATCATATGATTGAAATAATAGTATCTAAAGAAAGCCCTTGTTGTCTCAAACAAAAAAAACAATATTTCAATTGTGAGGGACTAGTAAATGAGAGAGAAAAAATTAAACACAAATTTTCACAAAGGGTACAACATTTGAAAAACACTCCAGTCACAAAGGGGTCAAGATAGTTTATTTACTAGCAGGTGAGTTATGGCAATGTCAAGCACAATCAAAGAATTAAGCCTAGATAATGCACAGGGATGAACGCTTATGTTCCTATGTTTAAGTGTTAATACGTCTTTTACGTTTAGAAGATATAATCCATATAAGATATACAGTACACTAATTAAACCCATATAATGCTGTTTAACGGGGTCAGACAGTGGATAAAAAGAGATTCTAGCGCATTAGGGCAAGCTAAATGACATATGTGCACACGTGTGGTTGCACACTATGCTCTTACGTTATCACAGCGGAAGACCGCATGTATCCAACCAAAGGCAACACACTGAAGGACCAGATCTACTGCTTGTGCAGCAGTAAAGGCAAGTCTATGGTGGCATGGTGGCACTGGCCCGTTGGTCTGCCAGGTGTGTCAGGCCTGTTTTTTAGTAGCCGTAATATATACTTGTTGTTCCATAAGCAAAGTTATCTTTACACTCTGTTCTCAAGAGCTGCATAATTGTATCATGCCTCCCAACTTCTACCCCTGTCTAATTAGGATGCCAGGGAGTGGAGCATGGGAAGTAGCGCTACTGCAGCACTACTGTACATGCGCACAATTTTACGCATGCCAAGTATGCATTCTCTTGTGTCTGGACCACAAGATCCCAGAGCTTGGATGGAAAGCAAGATAGAGTGGCAAAAGCAGAACAGTTGGGGGGCATTTTATTCCTTCCCATTATGTAATCTTTCCCCTACTGTTAAACTGCTACTTATGTCTACCTTGCTTCTAATCCAGAGATAAAATTTTCTATGTATAAATATATATGCAGTTTGTGTGCGAAGCATATAACACAGCTTTACTAGAACAAAGATAGCCAGTGAAATAAGCAATATAAGGGGATATGTTACTGACTATCTCATGTTGGTTCATGGACAAACAGCTTTTTAAGTAGTCACTATGTCCATGATATTTTGGATGATTGCACAGATGTTTGCTTTAAAATTGTGTAAGGTCATTGAATAACGTTTATAATTTTAAGATACTATGTGTTTTAAAATGAGGTTGATCATTTAATAGCAATAGTATCTGCCTTTTTTGGGACATGCATATTGGATTGGGGAAATCTCTTGGCACATATGTCAAAGAGACTTTGACATATGAGGCAATATATCTAGTTTCTTTACCTTGTTCGCCATGCATGTTATAATTTCCAAATAAACATTCGATCATTCTGTACCTTCTGTTCTTGTTGGTTTAGTTGTTTTTGTTGTGCATGTGTGTGTTTTTGTGTATGTGTGTGTGTGTGTGGGGGGGTGTTTTTAATTGTTTAATCAAAGTGGCAACTGATTATTGAAACATGTTACAGAATAACATGCATTAAGTGTTCAGAAAGGCAGGTACTGGTGGCAATTTTGTGAAGGTTTGATCCTAACACCAGGCTTTGTCCTTGTATGCATTCTAAGGTATTGCTGAATGCATCTACACGTATTGGTCTGTGAGGTGCCAGACTGATGGCTGTGACCGACACATTGTCAGGACGTAGCCACTGGGAAGGTAACCAAGAAGGATTTCGCAATAAAATTCTGCTTGGATTACCCAGATAAGGAACTTGTCAAATTCTTCAAGGAGCCTACATTGTTCTCATGCATGCGTATTAACAGTTACACTAAAGTGCATGCGCCGGGGTTTTTCTCATGATACAAACACTATTTTTAATTCTGTTATTAACTTTGAGAGGGTTGTATAGAATCCGTTACCTGCTGTTATGGTTCTAATACTATTTGTTATATGATAAAGATACAGTCCTTTGTGTTTACATATTCCTTACAAGGCTACCCATCCAAAGCTGGCTTGCTATTCATAGAACACTAACAGTTTTGACACAATCCCTGTTTATGGTTGAAACCTTGTATCTGGAATAAAGCTAGCTGTATTGCCTAACTGGTTTGCCCAGTGCACAGTAAATAGATACAGTTTCCTGGTGGCGCTGGCACTTAGTTTAGCAGGTCCTCTGTTAAACAGTTCAACCAGGGGAGTGCTAAGGGAGGTGCAGTGGGTCCCTGGCAATTGAGACAGCCCCTTGGGAGACATGTCACATTTTTGTGTATAAGTGTATGGAGTTGTCGAGCGTATGTTAACCCCTTAATGACAAAGTGCATTGTTTTCAATGGGTTTAGGAACCGCCCATTGTCCTTAAGGGGTTAATCTATGCTGTTTAGCATGTGTGGGTGTTTGCATGTTATTTTTTGTATGTCTGTGTGTTAGTTACAAGGGGAGTGCAGCTGAAGTAATACAGCTCTCAGGTGCCAACCTTAGGCTCATGCCTGAGTTTAACGGTGTTGCTTGTGTCCTATAACACACCCTGGTTTTGGCCTTCTCTTCAACAGTGCTTTTAAAACAATATTTTTTCCAGTGTGAACTTATCGCTAGAAACTGGAAAAAAAAACCCAGAAAAAACATAAACTCTGATATTCACATACAGATCCAGGCATCTGAAAGCAAGCAATATATGCTGTTATATGGCATTCATACAGAGAAACTATGAAGCCCAAGATAAAGTGACATGATTTAAATAAAACATTTTAAGAAGCTCTGGGTCCATCATCTAGTCACTGTTCAGCTGACAACTTTAAAAATGCAGATAGCTGTTTTAATTGACACACTGTGGCAATATTGTACTTGAAGAAGAAAAGGAAAGATAGACTGACTTAAAAGGGTGTCAAGACAATCATAACCCATCAAGTAGGTTTCCTCCCAGCTAATATTCCACCATTAGGCCATCAAAAATCATTTTGGGCTGATAATAATCCTAAGGAAGCAATTCTGTAGCCAGTATTTTTTTACAGTAGGTTTCAACTCTACCACCAAGAGAGTGCTAAGGGCAAGTATACAGGGCTATTTGCCAGCAGGCCACCAGTCATTTGTCCAATGTGCCAGATGACCAGTCTGATGATTTTTTTTTTTACTAGGATAAAAATAAAATTTCACAGCTCCCTTCTATTATTTTTAGCAGATTTCACTGTAATATAGCAGTTGTATAATAATAATAAAACTAATAATACTATGCAGTCATATTATGGGTTGAATATGATTGTTACCAGTTACATTTGAATGACCCACAGGTAAAAGTTGCTGGTTTACTATAGGTAAAACCAGGTTGAAACATTGCCTCTTTTTTTTCTACTTCCAAAAAACTCTATGCAGACAGTAATGAGCAGATCTAAAACTCTGGGTCTATGTGACTCCTCTCGTATACCCATGTGATTCTTCTTGCTGATTGATTCCCTGCACCAGGTGAACAGACAAGCTGAGAGATAGCCAACTAGCTGGCCTCTCCTTCATTTTGTAGCTTTAGCTCTGCCTGCCATTTCTCACAAAGTTAACTCCAAATGAGAGATTGAGAAACAGGCTAATTACACGGTTTATCTACTTCTCATTGCTACTTCAGCATAGTCATAATTGTGATTGAGTAAGCCACTGTAGATGTTAGTAGGAGATGTTTGCCTGGGCACAGACAAGGGAATGGAGAGGAAAGGCAAAGGGTAATATCCAAAAGTGACTAATTTCTCTTCTTTGTAATGATGATGATGTCATGGAATGGGGCGAGATTTAATGATGGATGGTAAGCGGCAAAGGAAGAAAGGCCAGCTGTCTTCTGGGCAGGGAATGGGGAGAGCAGGGTGTGTAGGGCTGTGTACTAGTGCCCCCTTCCTAAGAAAAAAGTCCCAGCAATTGCCTGTCAAACCTGAAAGATTACAATGTTATGCTAAATGTCTGTTCTATTTCTGGGAATGCAGTAGAAAGAGGTGATAGCAGGTACCAGCTTGTAGGCTAGTAGCTACTATTTGATAAGCTTGTACCCAGAAGCTTTCAATTCTTAGGTAGGCAGGGATAGGGCTTAGGTTACAGGTATATAGATGTATTTATGTACCCCAAGCCCCACATACCCACCCACCTGTCGCAACATTTTGTATGTCACTTGCTTTGTGGCTTATCCCTTATATTATTTATAAAGAACAATCAAGTCTATTATTTTATTTTTCCTAGGATTACTAGACACCCACATTTTTATTTGTATCTATTAAAAGTTGCTTTTTCTACCCTTTTTTTTCATTTCTGTATTGCTTGTTCAGTGGATTTACTCCCTTGCCTTACAACTGTGAACAGCCCATGCCTAAAAAGTGCCATACATAAAACTGCAATTTTTTCCATGTACATGATTAGCTCTGTCTTTTACTTGGTCCTGCCTTCGTTCTAAAGAGTTGGTGGTCTTGAGCTGTTTGGGGGCCAATCCTGGAAAGTTCCATGTGTGGCTATATATATATAATATGTTACTAGTCATTTTTATAACTGATTCCCAAACAATCAGGATACATAAATATAATAGAGCTTTACAAACCTATTTAATGTTTTGGTTTGAGTAATAAATATAATCTGATGGATTTAAACCTACATACATAGCCTCAGATAAATACCCTAATGTGTATAATCTCATTATCTACTATGTGTGAAATCAACACTGTGATAAATAAGCCTTTCCAAATTAATTCACACTAAATTTACATTAAACATCAAACAGTTTCCTAAGTCTCCTAAATTTCATTAGATGACCTCTCAGTGTTTTTTTTTTTTTACTTTAGCAAAAATTGATGTCTTATTTTTAGTGATTTACATTATTGTGTACTGCTTAAATTTGACAGCAATTTAAATAAACCATACAATTCAATCAATGTCTGTAACATTCACTTCTTCTACAGCGAGCAGTAAATTGAAGAATCACAAGGTTGACAGCTTTATTTGGAAAAACATATTTTGGTTGCCTAAAGGCAGGCATCAATGCCAACCGGCTTCTGGATTCACTTATCTCCCAATTCACAAATAATGAGTTGAGCCTAATATTTGAACCTGTTTTATGGCTTTGCTGGAAATGATCCATGCAGCACATATTAGATTTAAAACATAATGCACAGTCAGAAGAAACACTGAACAGGCTTAGGAAACCATCTCCAGCGTCTAAATGACCTCATCTTTTAGCTGCAAGATCAATATAAATGGAAGGAAAATGGACCCTGGTATGGCTTAAAGGTCCACTGCTAAAAATCAGATAACCTAAATACATATTTCTTTCGCCCAAGAATAATATAGTTTTTTGGGGTGTGCTTCATAAATCTCTCATCACAATTACATAGGCATACCTGGCAACACTCTATGTTTGACTCACCCAACCACGAGTTTGCAAAACAGCCGGGATTTTAACTCACTGACTTCATTGTTCATTATAAAATACAAACTTGGTGAGTTTATCTTTATGAAAGGCAGAACTTTAATTCAGTGAACTTATTCTCAAGGAATCTCGCTAATAACTATGTAAAAACTGCAACTCTCCTGCAAAGTCACCTTCCAAACCCCAGACGTACTTAACTAAGTGTTTAGATAGGCCAATCCAGCATGTTTCTCATGCATGAAGAAGCTGACCTGGGTTTGCATAATGCGCAGAATACTGTCCTGTCATCTACACCATAATGAACCCAGAAATATGATGAATGAATGCTAATAAATGAAAGTTAAAAAGCAGACCGAGACACACAGTATTCTTAACCTAAAAACAATCCAAGTATCAAATACTAAAAAGAACAGTCATTGTAGAAGACAAACCTAGTGCCATGGACCTCACTTTATGCTTAGTGTAAAAGTACAGTGTTAGTGTGTCTGCTCACTTAGGATATTGTATTAGGATGGGGAAAAAATGTTTTAGGGCTGTAGATAATCTGACTCTCAATCGTTTTCTTGTCCTCTGTTGTGAATTGTTCACAGCAGGGTCTGAAACCCCTAGCTGAGCAAAGATAATTTAGAAAAAGTTGTCGGTGACCTTTAAAGCTTCTTCGTGCAGAACGTACACACTGCAATTAATAACGAAATACAGTGCTGGGAAGAGGAACTTCCCTAGCTGTTGGTGGATATTCGAGTAAGAGTTGCCAGCTGCAAAAAACAAAGCAACAGGGAATATATTTAGAATCAAAAACATAGGGCAACGTGGGGGCCAATTTATTTTGATAAAGCAGTGGTAGCAATTTATGGGCTTCTAGATGCTAAGAAGCATAGGAACTGTAGTTCAGTAATCACTACAGAGTTAGACATCCAATTGTTATAAACCTGTACATAATGATTAAATATGGAACAATCTTGGAACAAACTTATCCCATTCTAAATTATGTTAACTCTTGCTTAACTTTACGTTCCACAACTTTTTAGTTAAATATGTCTTATTGATTCCTTACAATTGATTTGTGAACAAACGCCCTTATCAAGGTGAAACATCGACCTTGATAAGGGTGTTTGTTCACACAGAAACTGGTCTGTGTTTTCAGAAATAAAGAAAAGAACTGCTTTGACTATTATCCTGGTTGATGGTCCTACTTTCTCCTCATTCATGATTGAGGGTGATACATTTGTATCCAGTGAGTACCTACTCCTCTATTCCCCTGTCTCTCTCACTGAGAGCCTTTTTGTATATTCATTGTTGCTACCTACAGAGCGGAGTCCATGTTATAAGCAGCTCTGGTGATCCTTTGCTATATATATGTTTTAATAGAAGTACACATTCACTGACATTATATATCCGACTGCATTTAGATTGTTCTTTTCTTTAAAGTAATTGGGATTTTACATACTCCCTTACCTGTAGGCCTTTTATGACTGCCTCTTTAGTATATAGATGTCAAATTTCCTGTTGTGGCCCATATTATATTTGGTGACAAGTGAGTTAATACAGCGTTAATAATACATTGCCTTCCTTTCTACCACATGTGTCATGCTATGTTTGTTGGGTACTCTTCGTTTCAAAGAAATGCTGTGTGTTACAGGCTCCTCTGTCTGGAAGTGGATATTAAATCCAGTTTTTGGACAGGCACTCTGGAAACCGCTGAGCTCTCTATAAGGGATCATTTGATTGTTAAACCAAAGCTTACAGACAGTAACAGAATTTGATAAATAATGCATTGTCTTTTGTCTTTCAGGAGTCCTGGAGGGAGAGGCACAATCAGATCAGCTGTGGAAAGCTTACATAGCAAATCTAATAGGTTTGTAAATGAGATTTCTTCGTTCATTTGTTTTGGCTGTGAGGCAGCTATTAATCAGCTTCTGTCCTAACTCGTGATGCACCCTTTATGTGGAATGGTTATCATTCATCCTAATTCTTCCCATGTCTGAGTTCCCTTTCATAACAACATAATTTTAACATTGCAAAGATGTATCAAAATTGTGAGTGAAGTGAAGCCCTCAGAACATCACAGTGTCTATTTTATGCAACATAATACACATTTTGATTATACATGTTTAACACCTTCTCCAAATGTAAACATTGCAAGGTGTCAAGACCCGCCACTTCTACAAACAGTTTGGGGGAGCAAGAGATCTGATTTTGCATCTTCCTGGGAAGTGAAAGTGCCCTGGGCTTACTAGGTTTATTGGGGTGATTCAAAAAGATGTTGCAAAACCGGTAACAGGAAAAAGAAGAAAAAACTAGGGTTCAACCAAATTTTGCTAACAAACCATCCTGGAACCAACCATGTGATATTAACCTGGGAGCTGAATTGGTAATTCAGGTTATACAAGATTGTTGTCAGAAGCTTGCAAAATATTTATGTATCACCTGTTTGTATCATTGACGAAAGATACCGGTAATACAATCCAGAAGACAAGTAGAAAAAGCAGTATTAAACAGTAGAACACCAACAATGAACATGTATTTATTGAAAAGGAGGTGTTGTTTCCACTCTTTTGTTTCTGCAACTTCTATGGTTAGTAAACTGATTGTAATGCTGGACAGCAGGTCATAAGTTATTGCCAAGGTCAAGAATCTGATTCATAGCTTCAAGTTTTCTACTTCCGAATAAAACATGGCACAGGTCATGAGGTGTTTTCAACTACTAGCCCTTAAGGTCATGTTAGGGTAATTGCCAGGATCGTATAAACATCACTTCTAATAAAAAGGACCACCCAAAGCTAAATAGCTTTAAAAAGAGAATATGTTCTAGTTTCTGTGAATTAGTGGATATTCTGTGCATGAAGGTTAAAATTATATTGCTTGACAAGGGGTTATTACAGTGCTATTATATATGAAATTACCACAGGTTACAGTGATGAAATTGGACAGTAAACCCATTATCAATTACCACAAATTCAACTGTAATATTAAGTAGGGTTGAAAATCAAAAGGGCATGGTGAAATGAGTACTGGCTTGAAATTGGAGGGCTACGTGTGATAATTTGTAGAAATTATAATGGTGGCCAGTATGGAATTTGATACCTTTTCAGTTTGATTGTGCAAGACTGACGTTATCTCACCTGAGAAGCTTGGTTCTTTAAAGTGCACAGTTAAAATGGAGAGATACAATGTGTAAAGTTCCAGTGACTTACAGTCTAATGACTAAAACATCACTGGTCATCTGATCTTGGTGTGTCTCAGGATTTCGTTGGCATGGGTTCACCACATGTTGTGGAGCACATATGAATCTCCATGTGGATGGATGGGAAACACATGTTTGTTCTTCAACTGCAACCCTTGTTATGTTCTTCAACTGCAACCCTTCACAGGTTGTATCTTAAATAAACTAGTTATCAACCTGGCAAGACCAATTTTGTATTAATAAAACAAAACTGTCCCTTCAAAAAAATGTACCCAAGAACCCTCAATCTCGTTTTACCACAACATAAGATTTGCTCTACGCATTGGTTCTGAATTAAGCTCTGAACAATACATTGCGATTGTGACGCTATTTAACATACCTGAGCTTTATCAGAGCTTGTTAAATTGTTTTTGACAACAGCAAATGTGGAAATTACTCAATCTTATACCACTTTTGTTTAGCAGGCTACTTTTATCCTTTGCAGCTATCCATGTTTCCACAACTGACTTTGAAAAATGCCTCTAGAAATTAAGAGAGCTGGCAGAAATATCACTGAAAAATCTAATCGCTGCAGGCTCTATGGCCATAAATTCAGTGTCACTTGTAATTGGAATCTATCTACATTTTTTTTAACGTTTCATTATGTTTTACAGGCTTGTTAGGCATACATCCATTAGATTTTTTTTCTTGAGCTAAAACCATTCTTTTTACAATTAAGATCACTTAAAAAATAAGTCTCAAGTTAGCCAAATATAAAATGGGTACCACATACACTACTGTTTACAAGTTGTGTAACATAGCAGAAGAGTTTTCTAATGATCAGTTAGTGGTTTAAACTTGGATTAGCGAACGCAACGTGCGTTTGGAACATAGGAGTGATGCCTGCCGATAAAGGGCCTCTGTACGCCTATGAAGATATTCCATTAAAAATCAGCCATTTCCAGCTACAATTGGCATTTACAACAGTAAACAGAATAGACAGAATTAGATTTTCTTTCAAAAACAAGGACATTTCTAAGTGACCACAAACGTGTATATAAAGTTTCACTCTCATGCTGATAAACACTGGTAAACAAAAATTAAAAGAACCTGTAACTCAGCTATTAGCATCATTGATTTCCATTATTAAAACTATCTATAGTTTATCCTTTATTGATTTTATAATCCCAGTAATTGTTTTAGAGACACTTGTGAAGGGATGCTGAGATATCGGGCAAATGGTGGCAAAACCAGCATAACAATTAATGTCCTAAAATCTATCAAACTCTTAAACTCAGCAGTCAGCAGTAAATTAACAAAATAGAAGCAATAACGTTATGTCAATCATGCAGACCCTGAGAACGGAAAGTTCACACACCCTGTAAGGAGGGTTTTTGTTTGTTTGTACATAATTCTAAGCAACATTGACCATGCGTTTTAAGCTTATGTATCATAAAATGTAGGATCTGGAAAAATGTAAGACCCTAATCGAACCTCATCTGTGATTTGAATCCTGTTTACACGGGAATGTGAAATGCCAAAACAATTATGGTACACTATACAGAGAACAAATAAGTTTAATTGCTTTATTATTATTTTTTTAACTTTTGCTAGAATTTATGTTTTTTTCTTATTATTTTATGATCATTTGTGTTGATACAAAATTTCAAGGTTATTATGTTGAAGTATGGAAGAGCTTTGGTCCATAGATTAATAATAAATATATTTTAGCTGAAACCATGGTGGGCAGGATGATCCGCTTTTGTAACTGTTCGCATTTTGTTTTTTGCACGTTTGTTTTCGGGCAACAGATTTCAGAGAAAGGAAGGAGCAGCAGCACTATACCTCACTCACTTGTCTAAATTTTGAGTGCTGGGTATCCTAATGTGGAGAAAATTGACTTTCAGCCATCTGCTCAACCAGGTGTGCAGAGTTAAGTGTGTTGCCTGTGACAGTGGTGGGTGAGCATGAAAGTAACTGCTGGGCCACTAAAGAGAGACAATTTTCTGATCCCAACAGAGTAGCGGGTCAGTACTGGGAGGTAGTAGGATTTCCTCAAGATAGGCTTTCACCATTTCAGAGGCGCTACTCTGACTTTGGGGAGCTTTGTTAGTACTAGCACCCACCAAAGTATCAAGGGCTGCTGACCAAATGGGTGATGCTCCAGTGGGTCTAATGTGGCTGCTCTGCATGGATGCAAGGGATTTGGAATGCTACCACTGCTGCTGAGAATTTCCATTTCCAACTCCTGCATTTCTCAGATTAGCATGCCCCTTTTATGCTGCATCTCACATACTCTATGGACAAGCATGCCTCTCCAATTTACCCTTAACCCTTGGGTAACAGAGGATGCCCAGGGTTACCATGATGGCTTGTATGCAACTTTTCAGCTCCTCTTTCAGCCTACTGATCAGCTTTTCAGTGTTTACATTTTTCACCTGGAAGGAACTCATTCTGTTCCAGCAAGTCATGCATTTGTTGTTCAAGGTAGGTAAGTAAGGGGATGTCCTGGCCCAAAGTGGTAGTGTTCTGGCTTCAGTCACCAATATTTATTATTCAGCAATGAATTGAAGATAATGAAAAATATTTAAATGTTATTCACAAATCAGAGGTTTGGCTGGTACTAGTCTAAATGGACAACTCTCTTAAACAACTAAAATATAGTCACACTGTGCGTAAGCACAAGGCCAGTAGAATGCCTATTTTTGTCACCAATATTTATTCATCAATGAAGAGCAATAGATGATATGATAAAAAGATAATTTGGTAGCCTAAAGTCACACTGTGTGCAAGTCCAGTAACAGGCAAGTTTCATTAAAAGTAAGGTTTGTACGAAAAGAAGTGCCCAAGTCTACTGTTAAATTCTATAAGAGCAGAAATTATTGCTGCAGAGATGACCTCGCCCATCACTGCAAAGACAATGTTGGAAATGTGCTTTTTCTCATTCGGTGCAATGAACTCGCTCACAGCAGGTAGCAGCCGAAGATATGTCTTCAGGCATCCGTGTCCACTGACCCCTGCTGTGTCACATGGAGAAGTGCTGAAACAAAAATAAAATTGCCTTTCCTAGTTTTAAATAGGTAAAACAAAGAACATTTCGGCTGCAAAGACATCTTAAAATACAATGCATGGTGATGTATTATCACGTTCCCAAAAATGAGACACAAAGAACACGATTATGATTTATTACTGTGCATAAAATAGCTATTGATTTAGGTCAACCCATCGTTCGTGGAAATGCTCTGAGATCCTGCCTTTTTTCATAAGCAGAAACATGGAACGTTCAAATATTTTTTTAAAATATTTTCTACAACTTATTATTATACATTTGCATTTTATACCTAAAAATATTATAAATATCCCCTTTTCCTATATTCCCAAATGTTAAGATGGCTACTTAAATGACCTGTCAGGTTAATTTTTATATATTTTGTTTCTGGTCCTGCACAAAACTGCTTGAGTTTTGGACATATCTCTGTAGAGAGAATATTTGGTTCAAAAATATAATGAAAACAAAATGTTAGTTTTAGTTTTTGGAAATTGCAATAGAACGTATGTAATAGACTAAAATAACACATAACAGCATCGTCATTTTCTTAAAAGCACTTCTGCTTACCAGTATGAATGAACTGGTAACCTCCTGGGGCGAAAGCAACAGGGAAAACAGCTTCTAGCAAAATGCTCTGAATTTTCTTTTGAAATCTGTGGCTCCTCATTCACTCACACACTCACTCACTCCCTTACACTCATTCTCGTTCACTCTCTCTCACGCTATCTTAATGTTTCCCTGCCTTCTCTGCCAAACAATTTCGCTTCTGCCATCCACTTCAACTTCTTCTAACGCATCTTCATCTTCTCTCTTTTCCATTTAATCTTCAACCCTTAATCTGGTGTCCTCTTTCTTCGTCCACATCTCTGCAGACATAATCAGGCAGCAACTTCCACCAAAATGGCTGTGTTGTAGTGATGTCCCCTCAGATCTTCCAAATGGAGGCAAGGGCCACCATATTGCCCTCAGTTCACAGGACAAAATGATGGTGCGTGAAGTGATGTCCACTCCCCCTATTGTAGGACTGAGAAGATGACATCACCAGAAATGCTGTTATATTGTTCATCTGAGTTCAACTGAGGGCAAAATAACGTCAGTGGCAGTGATGATCCTAGGGGAGGACACTGCAGCACCGCCATTTTGGTGGAAGTTACTATTGGGTAATGTCCGGGGAGATGCAGATGAGGAAAGAAGATGACCCAAAAAATGAACTGAGAAATTTGTCCGAAATCTTTTTGTCTTATTTGCACATATCTACTATATACAGATGTACCGTATTTGCTCAATTATAAGAAGACCCCCCAAAATGTGAATATTAATTTAGGAAAAAAGAAAAAACCTGAATATAAGACCACCGTATAGGAAAAACGTTTAACTAGTAAATATTAATTCACATGTAAACTATTTCTTCATATTTAATAAAAACTATGATTGAAAAAATGATTTTTATTTCTTTTTATTTGCCACTCTGCCCCAGTTATGCACATTTTCCCCCATATATGCCTTATACCCCCTTATATACCACTTTGCCCCCCCCAGAAATGCCTTATATCTCCTATATGCCACTCTGCCCCCAGATATAACTTTTAACCCCCAATTTGCCACTCTGCCTCCCAGAAAACCATGGAACCCCGCCCCCATGCCACTCTTAACCTTTAACCCCCCCCGACTTACCAGTGCATCCCTTTACTTGTGACCCGTGCTTCAGAC
Source organism: Spea multiplicata (assembly GCA_009364415.1). Lineage (NCBI taxonomy): Eukaryota > Metazoa > Chordata > Amphibia > Anura > Pelobatidae > Spea > Spea multiplicata. The sequence goes on from VKOC01004065.1 coordinate 19,547, forward strand.
TCCCTGGTGGCTAGTGAGGCACCGGCTGCGGGATGCGCACAGACACTTCCGCCGGGGTGGAATATAAGACGCATTTGCTCTGAAAAAACTTGTTTTAAAATCGAGCAAATACGGTAATTTCTGTTGATGTAGGGCCAGTTCAGTCAAGCCCTAATCTATAAAAGTGTACTGAATGGTAAATCCATATTAGCAGTAATTTCTGTTGTTACTTAAAAGGACTTCTAAAATTTTCTGTTACATCTACTTCAATTTAATAAATCAGTAAGAGGCACTGTTATTTAATCACTGAAAACAGTTGAGTTGGATTACAGCATGCCGGTGTAGTATAATTTAATGCAATGTTATTACTGGCTGGTGGCATCATCTCTGCATTCAGCGAGTACACACAACAGGCTCCTCACTGGTGGCTTTTACCGTGTTTAGAAGCATCAAAGAGAGGATCAGAAAATGGCTGATTGAGACTGAGTTACCGTTTGTTTTACATTCTGGGTGGAAGAAGCGTTCTTAAAACACATATATCACTTAATGAAATTGATGGTCTGCATATGGTTTTTATTCTCTCTGGTTTGCTAATCTGCTTACAGTCAATTATTTGACCTGGTTGTTGTATATTCCAAGAGATCAAAGTAATGAAAGACCATGTGGTTTAGCCATATTCTACCAAAACATCATGTTGACAGCTATTTATAATGTGACTTGGGTGCTTATGGTCTTTATTGCAAGACGTTAGCGAATAGTTGTTTTTTTTCTTAAAGTTGAAACTGGCTACCAAAATGTAGCCATGAAAATGTTTTAATGTACTTTAGCTGCCCAAATAAATTGCTTTTTATTAGTCAGTTTCTTGCAAATTGCATCAATTGTCTTTTTTTGTCTTTATGTTAGTTTTATTTGCTTCTTTATAGTTTTTGCCTTTTTAATTGTTTGATATTGTATATGCTCTATTTTTACTTAATGGTAGTTTACATCAGTTTTTGACAACATATAACAAAAAAAGAATGCTAGTCCTGCAGGGGCACATAGTTTAGGGCTCTCCCAGAAAGGGAGATAAAAATAAGGCTACATTTTGGGGTCATTTTAATCCGATCTTACATTGCGATGCTTAGAATGAAAAATACATCACAAAGAGCAGTACATTTGGTAGATGCGCCTTTGATCTAGTGCATTAGACCTCTTTGTTTACTGTCGAAAGATGTTTGTAACACCTTTTAGTGGACCAAAATTCATAGGGAGTTAAGTAGCCTTTTGAGACCTCAAAGTACTTTCTTCAGATGTTATCTGTAATTATTGCCCCGGGCCAATTTAAACAACTGGTCTGTGCCCCCCTTCCAACATACAATATATATAAACACACTTACACAAATTACACACACTTACTCATACTCACTAACACACACTCCATCTCACCCCACTTACACGATCACACATCCATGCTCACCCACAAGTACACTTCCATGCTCACCCACATGTACAAATCCATGCTCACGCACACACACGTACATATCCATGCTCACACACACAGAAGTACGCATGCATGCTCAAACACACACACATGTATAAATCTATAGATATATGCAAACACATATACTTACCCCCTGCCCCCGCTTACCTCTCACTGCTCCTGCAGCTTTCCCTCTGGCCACCCACGCACACTGTGTGCGAGCAGCCTCGTTTTCACTGCTGGGTCCCGTGACATCATGTGACCCCAATACGTTCCTGTCTCCCCGTCCCAGTTTAAAATGCAGTCCAGGTGGCAAGGGCCCTTTCTAAACAATTTTGAACTGATATGAGGAGACAGGAAGGGGTTGCTAGTGTCGCACTGGGCCCCCCTAGAGGCACAAGCCCAGTCGCAGCTACGACCACTGCAACCCCTGTACTTAAGCCAATGGATTATACACAAGTGACTAACTTCCATTCCCACAAGTGCCCTTATGGTTGACAACCATAATGTTCTAAAACCAAATGAAATAAGGAAAGGGGCGTCAGTCCCAGAGATGACATGAGCTTTGAGCATTGAACGGTGTGGTATACAAGCAGCTGGATTCCTCATCAGGAGAACACCTTACTTAATATGTGAAGCAGGAGTGCAGAGCAAGTGATTCTTTATTGCCTGACAAGATTACTTAACATCTAGTACCAGGGCACGTAGTGGTCACACCGGCCAAACTAATTAGCATGGTGCTATGGGTCAAAGCACTTCAGACGCAGTAAAAGTAAAAAAAAAAAATAAGAACATGGTTCGAGAATTAGTGAGGTTAGAAGGGTGCTTGTCGTATTAATATCAATAAATATGGCATAACATTTCTCAAGCACCTCTAACGTTGAAGAGGAGAATAACATAGTTGCAAGGTTTGCACTGCATTCTTCTGTAATGCTAATTCAAATCCCTAGACGCAACAAAAGCTGCCTAATTCACAAAGCAGATCATTTGTGATACTGTATGTGTTACCCGAGCTCACGGGAAGTTTATCAATCTGCTTTATCCTACAGAATCTGCTGTATCCAAAGCAACGATGGCTTAAAATGGAAACAAGCATTTCCTTAAGCTGTATTTACAAGTTGTGCTTTCTTCTAGCTGTCTGGTGAATTTGCCCTTCCTTTCCCATTTCATTCGAAGATGAGTTAACTATCATATGCCCCACAGCCTTTTGACAGTTATACTTTGATCCCATTCATTCGGACTTTTTGCTCATGTTTTGTTTAGGATCTTCAACCTCAATAGACCTCAGGTTTCATGGTTACAGGGGAATAAGTCCATTATGCTAAGGATTTTTTATCTGAAAGTAAAGTTACTCTGATTTCTGTCAACAAGCAGATCATATAATGTATATTCTCTTACAAGGGAAGCACCAACAAGAAATATGAATACTATACATTTTGTAGTACAGTGTAGCTGCTTGTTCTTCACAATTTTAAATATAAATTGTATTTACAAATATGAGCTACCAAAAAGTGCACTTTTTTTCATGATAAGTATAGATTTTCCATATTTAAGGTTGATTGTTGCTTTTAGCGTGTTCAAACTTTTACCCCTAAAAATGCACCAAGGGGTTAAAGCCTCCAAACCATTGCAGGAAGTCAGGGCTTTAAAATTCTGTCTGCGCAATGTAGGAGCTGCACAGGTGGAGCGTGGAGACTAATCGGTTGGGTTTAAAAAGTGCTGCAGATTGGGACCTGAGGTGGAGGTCAGTGTGAGAAGTCGCTAGGTTGGCAGTAGATGTTACCTGATGGATTCCCTGTGAGACTCTTACAGAAGTGAGTTGTACTCCTGCCTATGTGTCAAGAGAATTATTTTTCTTTTATAGGCTGTGTTTATTGTGAAATAAAACATACTTTCTTTTGAAATAAAGTCCTGTCCTGCTTTGAGAGTACCATACAGACGTGCACATTACAACACATCATTAGTCCTTGTAAGTGGGACCTTCTTTAAACTTAAAGGGGTCCAGGGTAAGCTTTCCATGTGCCCCCAACAGCTCCACTATACGTTTCTGGAGGTGGAAGTCTGTGGCAGTTACTGGCACAGACTTCTCCACTGATCACACCTGGCAACTTTCTAACTAAGCTGACCCTGGACCCTTGAAATAATAATCATGAAGATTCTATGTAGTTATCCAAATGGGTCTAATATTGGTCCTCATGGAATCCTCAATTTGTCATTATTTAAAGGTTATTTTACAGTCACCAGCATTCAAGCAGGGATATCAAGCATAACATACTGGCAGCAAAAGCACAAGATGACAGTCTTACATAAGGAGACAGCCCCAGAAAGTGTGACCCTGAGAATCTAGTGCCTAGTTTTTGTTTCTACCTTGTGAGAAAATGTTGTGTACAAACATTCTGCATCTCCATTCACTGCTGAAAAAGTTGTCCATTTTTTTTGTTTTAATAGAGGAGAATTAGCAATAAACGAGTCATCGACTCCAGCTGTGCCTGACAGAAGTAATGATCACATCAAGTACAACATCAAACCAACCTCAACCATGTGGAAACACAACCAGACCCTCTCACAAAAGATCAGGTAAGTAACATTAGAGATGAAATGAGGGATGGCATACTGCGTTCTATCCACCTTTCAATGGTGAAAATAAATGGATTTATTGTTTTTCTATGTAAGTACTAATAGTTTGAAAAATAACTTTAATATACCTTCAAAGTGTGAATGTTTACACATTTAAATGCAGTGCTTACTAGGAGACCATGGAGGGCTAGTTTGCATGTTATGTCCTGGGTATATCAAACATATCTAAATGTAACATAAAAAATGGAAAACATTCTAAAATGAATAATTACACAAATGGTAGATGGCTTACATTGCTGGATTCATTTACAATATTATTATATATTATATATTTATTATATATTTATATATATGCAGGCCTAGACGGATGACAAAGCAGTCCTGTCACTTTAAGGCCAGCTTCCGCCTGATGACTGGGAGTATAGCTGACTGCTGGATATGCGCTTCTGCACGCTTCGTTTTTATGCTCCATATATCCAGACAGTGGCCACACACTGCGGCAGCTCAATCACTGAGTGTGTGGTGCTGTCGGCCTGCATTTGCATGGCATGCCAGATGGTCTGTCCAGGAATAAATATATATATATTTACGCTGCCGTTGAAAAGCTTGGGGTCACTTAGAAATGTCCTTTATTTTTTAAAGAAAAGCTAAAGAAAAGCTGTCCATTAAAATAACATTAAATGGTTCAGTAATATAATGTAGACATTGTTAATGTTGTAAATGACTATTTTAGCTGGAAATTGCTGATTTTTTAATGCAATTTCTTTATCAGCAGCCATCACTCCTGTGTTCATTGTGATAGCTAATCCAAGTTTAAGTTTAAAAGGCTAATTGATCATTAGAAAGGCCTTTTGCGATTATGTTATACAGATAGAAATTTATTAAATGTTCCGTGTGTGTTTTGACTGAAGTGTATGCTTATGGAAACATGAAGATAGGATTGATCATGAAGTTCTAAATATGAATGTAGGAATGATCTGTGTGATAAAATCATAGCCAGAAGAGAAGAAAACTTACTTTAGAATTTTACATGGTTAAAAACTTTCAAAGTGAACAAAGCTTCCGCTGCATTCTAACCTTGGGCAGGCTTACTGCCATCAGAGGAACCTACCTTTTTTCAAATGTAATGGTTCTAAAATTTACAATTTCAACCACATCAGTTAACATACAGGATATCTACATCGACAATCTTTTGATTCAATTCTTTTAAGACTGATGTAGCCAAAATGCAGACTTCATAAAGAAAAAACAGCGTGCGTCCATAACAATCATAAAGAAGATTAGTAGAGATCAAAGTTCCAAGGAGTACACTACCGTGTAACCTGTTTTCTCAGGGAAAAGTGCTTCATCTTCCAGCTGAAAGGTTCTCTCGTACTCAGAGATAATCATGTCTTTTGTGCCTTTTCAGAAAACAAATATTGCATTTCTTGGATGCTGAAAGGGACATCTCTGTTCTGAAGGGAACATTGAAGCCTGGTGATATAATACATTACGTGTTTGATCGAGACAGCACCATGAACATATCTAAGAACCTGTATGAACTCTTACCAAGAACATCGCCTCTCAAAAATAAGCATTTTAAAACATGTGCTATTGTGGGAAACTCTGGGATATTGCTGAATAGTGGCTGTGGAAATGAAATTGACTCTCATGACTTTGTAATAAGGTACGTTACTTTTGTTTTATGTCTTAAATGATAATGTGTTTGCCTATAAGTATAGACAGATGCATTGCTCTTAACCTAATAAAATACAAATAATCATCATTTTTCTTTATTGAACACACCCATTAAACATTCACAGTGCTGGTGGAAAACATCAGTGATTTGGATTTAATAACTAGTCGGACCTCCTTTTGACAGCAAAAACCTCAAACAAGCGATTCCGATAGCTGCAGATCAGACCTGCACAAAGTTTAGGAGGAATTGTGGAACTTAAGCAAAACTGCTTAAGTTCAGCCATATTCCTAGGAAGTATGGAACCGGGGCCTTAGTCAGGGTGGAGGCAATTATGAACAGCTCCAAATACCAGGCAATTTTGGCACAAAAACTTCAGGTTAGGAAGTTGGGAAGTTGAAGATGAAGACAACGACCCAAAGCACACATCCAAATCCACAAAAGCATGGCTTCACCAGAAGAAGATTAAAGTTTTGGAATGGCCCAGCCAGAGCCCAGACCTGAATCCAAAAGGCTGTGCACAAGAGATATGACAGATTTGTCGCAATATGACAGTTTTGGAGCGCTTTTGCAAAGAAGAGTGTGCCATGCTAATAGACTCCTACCCAAAAAGACTGATTGCTGTAATAAAATCAAAAGGTGCTTCAACAAAGTATTAGTTTATGGGTGTGCACACTTATGCAACTAGGTTATTGTGAGTTTTTGGTTTTCCCCCCTCAAAGATTACGGTCACATTAAAGGTGGAAAAAGTTCTGACGTGATTTCTTTGTCTCATTCTTAAAATTCACAAGAACCTGGCATTTTAACAGGGGTTTGTAGACTTTTTATATCCACTGTAGATATATATATATAATCAATATCTATATATCTCTAACAAAGCCTTTATTTTTATGTTTTTAGTGCAAAAATAATTTACTTATTTCTGAATGAGTGTAGAATAAAATATAGTGCAAAACTGGGCAAATCAAGTAAAAAGTAAATATTTGTATAATTATTGTACATAACAGTATTCTGGTTTGTGCTGTTTGTCCTCATCAATTATTACATTACAAATGTATGCACCTTCATATTGGTGTGACCCTTTCTTCCCATATCCCAACTATAATAATTCAGAAACCCCTATCTACAGCTCAGAGAGCATCAATTCCCCTACGTTAACTGATAAAATAAGTTTGCCAACAATTTGTGATGCCAGATGGTTAGAAGTTGTTCCGTACCCTTCATTGAACCTGAAGCACAACATCTTTCCGGTTTGTATACACCAAAGCATTAAATGCTAATTAAATAGTAATTGTTAAATTGGTAGTCTTGGCATAAACATTGCTAGGTTTTGGAACAAAAAATGTTTTTGTAAAGAATGTTTTTATTGGCTACTTATTGCTATCTTTTGGCTCAATTACCAAGGATCTGTGATGCAAATGGCATTAAATAAAATAAAATGTATCCATGCCAATGTAATCATCATTTACTGCACTGTATGTGTTTAACAAAGAAGGTGATCCAGAGATAAGAGAGCAGAGCACTTCATTTAAGAAACACTTTGGCGGCTGCTCCGGAGGAAGTATGTTTTGTAGGAATTGGTCCCCAGCCGTGTTCACGCTGGGCTATCGAATCTCCTCTTTAAGTGAGCAGCTGTTACTACAGTTTCAGTGCTTTCTAGCACAACAGGTGCAGATAACAGAGGGCACAATTAGAAAGTATGAAAGTTCATATCCCGCTCAAAGACCACCTGCAGCCAAACTGGTAGCTCCACATGTGCCCTTCTCAATACATAAAGTAGCTCTCATGGTATGGCATCTGTGGGAAGGGCTACTAAAATGATAAATGGTTTGCAGGATAAAAGTTATCAGAAAAGATTAAGTGAACTCGATATGTATACCCTGGAAAAAAGAAGAGAGAGAGGAGGTGTGATGTTTAGGGATGTTTAGTTCAGAGGAGAAATGTCTTCATCAGAAAAAAATAGGCATACTAGATGGGGTAAATGGATCTTACCTGCTATCAAATTGTATGTTTCTATGTATATTTATAACAAAGACATTTTGTATCATCACTGTGAAATCAACTGACTTGTGATAGACATCACATGCTGGAAGAATATTAGAAGCTGCCGTATCATATTGATTTGATGAAAAGCATTATAATCAGGCACGGTGATTTACAATTATATCTGGATGTTTACCTACATGCAGCTGAGTTACCTTATTCTATGTAAAACAATGTATTTTTTAATAGGTGCAATCTGGCGCCTGTTGAGGAGTATGCTAGAGATGTTGGCAGAAAGACCAATCTAGTAACCATGAACCCATCAGTCGTCCAGCGTGCCTTTGAGGACTTGGTTGATGATACGTGGAAGGAGAAATTCCTGCAACGTCTGAAAAGTCTTAATGAAAGCATCTTGTGGATCCCAGCATTTATGGCCAAGGGTGGAGAGGAGAGAGTGGAGTGGGTGAATGACCTCATCATTAAGCATCATATCAATGTGCACACTGCCTACCCTTCCTTACGCCTGCTCCATGCGGTCAGAGGGTAAGAATTTCCCTTCATAGTCACATTGGAGGGTGAATTAAAGTGGTTTGCTAGTGGAAAGCGATGATCATTTTTTATCGTATATTATTGGTTTGATTTCAAATTCTTGCCAGACCACAGATTCATAAGTTAGAAAAATGTTATAAAAGTCAGAACTATAGCAACCAATGAATTCCAAGGAGCTGGAACATTGTGTTGGCTAATAAAACAATAAGCCTGCTTTTCATGACTTTTTGTACATAACCACCCCTGCTCACTAGGTGCTCCTACCTGCAAATGATTTTGGATCAACCACTATGGTCCTTTTAAATCCTATAATGTATTGAGTGTCTGGACTTAAGGGTCTATTTTGACTTTTACTTTTAATACCGATAGTTTTGTGTAAGCCTAAAATCTGCTTTAAAAAGATGTTGAATGCCAGAGACATTGCTCAACCTCCTGACATGCAGTGTTAAATAATCAGATGTGTAATGCCTTTATTGAGTTGGTTACAAGCAGTGCCAGCTTTTGTTAATGGTATTCACAATGGCCTTCACTACATCTCGGTGCCATCTGTGCAGGAATGTGTTCCTAATACTTTGCTGGTTCAACCACTGGGTCACTAAGACACACAGAGTGATCACTGAGAAGCTGAACGTGCCGTTGCATAGATGCACATTAGTCTTATTGGCAGGGCTAAACATACAAATACCATGCACCTGCCCATACATAACATACAAAACATAAAATGAATGCCTGGATCATATATATATATTAGGGCACAAGCATGTCCAAAATAATACATCCCACTAATGGCTCATTGGAGTTACTTTAGTGTAGCACTACTGAGTAAAGACATTGATAGAAATGTATGAAACAATATTAAATAGCACACAGTGAGAAATGGATATGAGACTAGCCTAGTCTTAGTGTGAGTGTGGCAGAGAATCTGAAGAACACAATACTGGCACATACAAAATGAAAGTCGAATTCTGATTGGCTTCTTTGTGTTTGTTTTCAGCTAACGAAAGGACAACTAATTTTCAAGGTCACTGACCAGAAAGTGCAAATGAGCATAAAACTCACAACGCCCATAGATTTCTAAAATCGGCATTAAAGTTAATCTGCAAGTAGCTGAAGGGAAAGATCTGATGAGAGTTGAGTTTTATTCTCTAGATCATGGGTTGTTGGAGAGTTGATGTGAGGTAAAAATATTAAAGCCTCCAGCACTAAAAGTCCAGTACATGAATAAATATTACTTTAACTTAGAAAATGTGTTCAATTCCTTGCCACCTTCTTCAGTTACAAAAAAGTGTGTTCATATGACTTTTAGTTTCAGCATAAGTTGTGCATAAGAATAAGTATCTTGTCTTGACAGCCGCAACACTTTTTAATGTATTTGTATAAGGCTTCTTATTATCATTAATTTTAGTGTTGATTTAGAGCTTCTGTTATAATCAGCAATCAAACCTTACTTTTCTTCCTTACAAGTCATCTCTAGTTTAAAATAAGCTTTTTATATGTATCATACACACTGTCTCACACTCTCTAAATGTCCCTCTACCTTCTCCAACTGTTTCGGTTTCCCTTTCTCCCTTTCCACAGCTCTGCTTCTTCTCTTGCCCCTTCTTGTTCTTCTGTCTTCTTTCTTTGTTCTTTCTTCTTTTATCGTCCACTTCCCCCCGCTATCTACTTCATTAACCAATCCTCCTGGACACCCTGTCCCTAATTGGAGGAATGTGGGAGAGGCTGTCCTCCTGATGTACCCTTTGACTCCTCCCCTTTTTCAGATTTTTTGGTCCATTCACACAAAGGTATTAGAAACCATACATAATGTGGGGTAGTCATCCTAACCACTAGTTATTAGTATCTGCATTATTATTCTTCCGCATAATGTAATCTCAGCCCCGTTATTCTGCTAATTCTAGGTTATTGGTTCAAGTAGTTTTAAGGATTAGAGGTGAAGGAAGGATTACATAAAATGGGAAATCGATAATGCATATCCTACAGGTTGCCTCCAAGCATAGCTTCTATAATAAGAGCTTTTAAACTACGTATCTCTAGAACTATTATTACACTGGTTGAAAAACAAGGCATTTAGTCATGCTAAAAACTAAGAGTTAGATATTTCCTCTTCAAATAGTACCTTTGAAATGTCTTCAAACATGTAACCTCACGGAGTATGCTGCTTAAGTGCAGCCTTACATTGTGCCAGGTGTGGTACAGCCTTCTGAAAGCCATCAATTTTTGTCTATCATGCAACTAGTAATCTATAGAAATAACCCAGAAGGACTAACGCAAGTCCATCTGTAGTTTTCAGCCTGTAGGCGTATTAAGCAGTAATTGAATTAAATGTATTCTGTAGCAGCTGCTTACCTGCCCATTTTCACTCTGTTCTGCCACATTCATTTATTTACTTAACTCATCTCCAGAGCTCATATCAATGGCTTTTGGGTGATAGAAGATACCAGTTGTTAGATCATTTTTCTCCTAACAGTAGAGACTGGCTTATCTACATGTGCACCTGATCATGAGACTTTATAAGGCAACCAGCAAATTTACCTGTAATGAAATTAGATCAGTCGTTGAGTCATTCCTTACGTTTGTCTAATTTCATTACTGCAAAAAAACACAAGTTTCATATATAACAATTTAATGGTTCTGAGATACTAAAGTACTGACTGTGCTCTGACTGTGCACACAAAATGTTTATGGTAACCCCTGCTGTATAAAGTCCCTTCTCCATCTATTCATCAAACTTGTATTAAACATGCTTTAATACATTCTTGTTATTAGTCAGAAAATACAGAAAAGCCATCCTGTACATAGTATGAATATACTGGGGAATACAATTCCCCAGACTAAAAGTAAATGAACAAATGCTCTTTGTGAGGTCAGGCTCATATGCGTGGATGGCTGAATGGGCACAAATTCCAATAGACACACTTCATCTTGTGGAAAGAGTGGAGGTTGTTATAGCCGCAAAACGGGGGTAAACTCATTATTAATGCCCATGGTTTTTGAATGGGACGTCCAACAAGACCAAAGAGGGGTGACCATGAGGTGTCCACATACTTTTGGTCATATCATTTGACATTGGGTATAGCAGGAGAGGGCCACACAGTAAATTTCACAAAAAGATACACCGTTGTACATATCACATTTTTCTTTTAAGTTATTACAGATTTTAAACTTTTATTTGAAGAGTTGGCGATCGTTAGGGCATTTTGTTAAATTTCTGTGTGGTCATATCGTAAAATGTACATTTGCTCTATGAGGTTTAGTCAGGCTGTTAAATTCCTTAATGTGTTGTTGGACGCGGAAAAATTAAGGCTTAGTCAAGTTGTTGAATCATGCCCATTATTTGTGAAAATAGCTAAATACTTAACACTTGGAGGAAAAGAAATAGTCTTAGAAACCCAATAACACCAGGAAAAATTTCTGTTGATGGACTTTTGTCCATTCAGTTTGTACTTTTGGAACCTATAATTATGGCATATTTATTTTCTTGAACGCTGGGAAATTAGATATCGCTACCTGTGCTGCATGAATAAAATACGATAATAATAAAGGCTCAATTGTAAATGATTTGATAATGTGTTTCATTCAATGTATCATATTTAAAAGCTACAATTTATGTTTTGGTTCAATTGATACATGATCTGTAACTACCGGTCAACTAATATATCAAGCCTGCCTTATACTGTAATGCAGCAGTGATATAATGACTAATAAAAGATCAATAAGATAGTACACCAAGTAATTCTACGCATGGCTCTTAAGGTAATTCTGCTCCTTTATTCTCCATTCTGGAACACCTGTTTCTAGATTTCTGCTAGAAAATGTCAACTCCTCTAGTTTGAGAAAAGCCTCTCCATGCAGAATAACCTTGAAGATTGTTGAGGGTCAGGATTATCGCTTTCTGTTCTGCTCTTCCCTTCTTCAAAACTGAAGGGTACATGTTAAAGCAATTGAACTTGTCATACATTTGGGATGCACAGTACAGAATTTATATAAAGTAAAATGAATTAATTTGCATATATCATAAAATAATATGTGAAGAAACACCTGGAGTAAACGTGATAAGTAGCTATGAAAATAAAGATCAAATCACATTTCGTGAAGTTTTTGCTGTTCAACCTGTGTGTTGAAAAGCATATCTGTAGGCATAAACCTACCTCTTACACTAGCAAACCAGCTGCAAACGCTTTCTCTGCCTGCATTACTAATGGAAATAGCAGGGTTTGCAATCCCTGCTATTGTTATATTGAATTACAGGGTTTGGAATTGGACTTTTATTTTTTTCTACTAATAACAATTGATGAAAGGGATTAGTAACCAGAGTTTTGTGTCTGGTTTTTTTATTTTATTTTTTTTACCTTGGATGACCACTCTTTTATGACAGCTGTCACTTATGAGAGAGGGAGGGGTCATCAAGTGGGATTATAATAATCAGATCACTCATGTTGGTCAGTAGATCTGATTACCACTTCTGACTGGCTCTGCAGCAGTGTGCAATTGACCGGAAAGCACCTTTGACTTCCATCTCAGTGGAACTGGTGCTCGATAGGAGGACTGCATTCACTGCGATTTGGCCCTCACAAGAATGAAGACATTGAAGGGGTTAAGGCTGCACAATCACTCTCATAGAATGATCACGCAGCACGAGAAGGTCTGGGCTTTGTTCCTAAAGCTGCTTATGGCAGCTCGGATGGGATTGCTGGTAAACTTACAATTGCAAGGATAAGACTGCATGATCACTCCTGTAAGAGCAATCAAAGTCTCGGTGGGCTTGGCTTCACTGTTGCTGATCTGTCCGGACTTCCGTGAAGACAGATGTACCCCCATGATTGACACCATTGTGGCGATGTGGCGAAATTTTTTACCCATGACATACTAGATGCATCACTGATGCTATAGGGACACGTTCTCATGACATCTGGTACATCAATGGTCACAAAGTAAGCTAAAAACAATGATACAACGATACTTTAATTAGCTTAAAGCTTAATTAAACTGCATTAAGGCTACTTTTATTAAAATATTTAAAATTTGAAAATGTAAAAAATATAAACACCCAATATCCATTATAACACATTTTATTGGTTTTGCAATTGTTTGATTGACGAACTGCTAAACAGGGCAACATACAAGTAGGTTTACTCTTGCTAAAGAGAATTTCACACCTACTTACTCTATAAATGTGGCATGTAATCGCCAGGGTTTTTGAATCTCTCAAATTAACATCTAATCAAGCAATTAAGTCCGGGTTCCAAAGAGCAATATGAAAAATATTACCCAGATGTGTCTGCAGGGCACAAGGTATGGCAATTAACCGCTCTCTGCTCTTATGTGATCTTGTATGCCCATACCTCTCCTTTTCTCCCCTCCCTTTTGGTTTTTCTGAGGATCAGGATTATCACTTTCTGTGCTGCTCTTGCAAAGTGTACAACCTAAAGAAAACTTTTCATGTATGTGGGATGCATGTAACTGAATTTTTATGTAGTAAAATAAAATTTGCATATATCATAACATGTGTAAAGAAAACCCGGCACACACCTGAGATGTAGTTATGAAAACAAAGATAAAATCATATTTTATGAAATTGTTGAACAGTAAATCAAGGGCTGGCTTATGTGTCATATGGGAACTTCCTACATGCATCTTTCTTTATCCCCCTCTGTGAACTTTATATTTCACCTCTGTTAGAAATCCACTGGTGTAATATATATACCAGTGGCCCCCACAATCCCAGACCGGACTTGAGATAGAGGCTTAGCTATATTTTTAGCTGTTTTGATATTTTGTGATTCTTTCATGTTTATCGAGTGGCTAATGACAGAACTCATTGTATTTTCCTGTGTATAGTTTTGTCACTCAGCAGTTTGTGATTTTGACTAATGCAGCACATGAAATAATTGGTACAGATTTTATAAGCACTCTGAGCCCTAATGAAGTTACCAGAACGCCCTTGTATATAGGCATTCTTATTAGAATATGCAAAATTAATTAGTTTTGTTCTAGCCTCCAACTGGTCTCCTTCACAGATGAAAGTCACACTCTGTGTCTCTATGGTGACCACAGTAGATATACAGAGAAATTGCAAACAGAGTAAGTCTTTATTAGCCATTTACAGGGTATTCTTTTAGTGAAATTAGTGAGTTTCAGCAAAAGTGCAAATACAGATATGTATAGCAAGAGAACCTGCTATAGTCTAAAAAAATAAGAATGGAGATAATGGTCGCAAGCACAAAGCCAAAGCAACACTGGAGTGGCTCAAGACCAAAAACGGTTCTTGAATCTCTTAAATTAGCCCAGGCAATTTCTGATTTCAATCCTATTAAGAATCTGTGACAATTTAAAAAATATTAATGCTCTCGAAGAACCTGAAGAAAAGAATAGGACCAAATCACTACACTACGCACTACTATTTTAAAATAAAATATACAGAATTACATATACAGAAATCCAAGGGCCACTACTCTATGCAAGACACTGTGGGCCACTTCTTCTCCCCTTGGTCCCCATGACACTACCCTCTCCTGGTTCCCATCCTACCTTTCTGATCATACCTTCAGCGTCTTTGGTAGCCCAGTTCACAATGAAGTGGGCTAAGGCAACTGATGATCCAAAAAAGCATTTAGAAATGAAAGTCCACTGTTTTTTGTACATGGATATGTTCCAAGACTTACAGGGAGCCCTCAATACAACTTTTTTCTTATGCTACTTTCCTGTGTCCATCAAATAAGTATACCTTAATAATTGATTACTATTCATATTTTATTTTAGATCATTATTCCTGCCTATAGCTATGTGACGTAAAAATGTCCGCCACTGTCTTTGATCATGTTGATATTTACCGCAGTAGAAAAGAACCCATAAAAGCTTAATTAGCCGTATATCACAAAAACAAGAACTATTAATTATTTAATTTGATATGTCATGGGAAATTCCCAAAGGGGGGTTTGCTAATCACGTATCCATAGATACATGAGCATCTTACTCTAAAAACAGTGGTCCTCTAAAAAGTATCACAACCATTTTTGGTTAAGCCAAACCCTATAGCCGCAACTATTCAAATTCTCCCTTTCAGTCATGGTTTGTGAGCATCAATGAACTGGTATATAACTGCTATATAAGTGTGTAATGTGCCTCAATAGTGCGCTGTGGACTAATCTTGTTTTCTCCCCCGCTTTAGGTACTGGCTCACAAATAAGGTACACATAAAAAGGCCTACTACTGGACTCCTGATGTACACTCTGGCGACACGTTTCTGCAACAGGATCTACTTGTATGGGTTTTGGCCATTCCCCCGAGATCTCCACCAGAACCCTGTAAAATATCACTACTATGACAGCCTAAAATATGGTTATACGTCACAGGCAGGCCCACATGCCATGCCCTTGGAATTTAAAGCACTGAAAAATCTACACTTACAAGGAGCATTGAAACTTACAGTTGGAGAATGTGAAGCAGCTACATAGCACCATATCTAAGCTAATTCCTTCGTACACCAAGAACTGGTGAGACAAAAATAGGAGAAACTGGCTAGTGACACTCTAATTGTCCAAATGTAAATGAACTGAAAACAATATTGTTGGCTTTGAATGGAGCATTGAAGCTCAGGTAGCAAGAAGCTATAGTGGTTGATGTGATGGTGAAGTAGAGTGATCAGGATACCTAGTGCTTCATAGATTTGAATCAATATAGTACTGAAGGTCTCGAACATCTAGTAGTATTCTGCTGTAGGTCTCTTCTTCATTGCTCCAAAACTGTAGTACTAGCAATGCCACAACTACAATAGAAAGTATGTCTTGTCCAAGGGTGATCCTGGTGCTAATTCTGTTCGGTAATGACGTAAAAGGTTTCTATTATGTTCTGTGTTTCTTTTTTGTCCCATGGAGACATACTAATATACATCAGCTGAATTAGTGGTAGATAAACCTAAATGTTACATTATTATATGGATATGTTATTCAAAGAACATAAGACAATCATCTTGAAGGATGTTAAAAAAAATTGTAAGTGGAATGTGCAGTAAAAAGGTTTTCATTTAAGAACATGTTATTATTTTGGATCAGCCTGTGTTTTTGCACTTTAATTTTGTGCACTATATTTAATATAAATATTTCAAGTTTGTCAAGAGATATCCAGAAGTAAAAACAAACATTTTCAATTTTGTTGAAATTGTGGCTATTTTTAAATTAAAATATATATAAACAAAAATATACTACAAAGCGCTTTCTCCATTATAGCCAACCGATATAGAGGCTAAATCTGGATTATTTTTGTTTCTGAAAAATGTTAAGAAAAACAACAATTTTCTGGCCATGTTGTAATGGAACTCTGAGCCTTGCTGAAGATTTATAGCTCAGCAGATGTTCCAAAGAGCTGTTTTATAAGTGTGACTGATACCTGTGTCAGATTCTGTGTCCCTTCGGTGAGGTCAAGCTTTAAGAAGCCAAGTGTAGCAAAATAAGGATAGTTATATAAGTACCTTGACTGCTATCATAACTTTAAACTTTAAAGCTGTTTTTAATAACTGCTGAATTTATGAAAGTGATTATTGTGATGCCAACTAATGTAATCCTGACTTTTGAAGGATTTTTTTGGAGTCTTGATTTGTTGGGGTTTTTTTGCTTGTGCAGATGGGTAGCAAGAAGTCATGTACTGTGTGATTCAAGATTATTTTGTAATTGATGATCTTAATATTTTGGGAAAACAAAACTGAGAGAAAATACAGCCACTTAAGATGTACTCATTCATATTTTATTATCTTAAATAATTTGTGGGCCGAAAGAAAGTGCCATAATTGGCAGAGTGACGTGGAAAAAATATTGACTTTTTGAGCAGTTTCTTGAACATCAGAGCCACCTTGGAAGTAGAATCATGACAATGTTTATATTCTCTCAGGATGCTATCAATATCGTGGCAAGATTGCACATGGCTAGTCACGGCTAAAGGACAATAAGAGAAAGCTGCCTGTTGAGCAGAGCAAAAAGACAGTGGAAACAATTTATCTCTTGGAAGCAAACTCTTTATTTGCACCCTGCAGAAAGAAACATTGGATTGAGTCTCACATTTTTGTTAAAAGGAGGGCAAAAGAGTACAATGGAATAGCAATGAATTTAACAGTGGTCTGCATTGTCATATTATGCCAAATTACTTTTTCATACATAAATAAATAGAAGAGAGATGACATATTGTCTAAAGTAACATTTCCTTGTTATGATCTGTTATTTCTGTTCTGTCGGCAGATTGTACCATTTTAGCTAATCAATGTTAAAACCATGCCCCTTGGATTGCCTGTTATGCTCACATAAGGTTATGGATGGATGCATAGGTGCAACTATGACATAGGTCTAACTAAAATCTAGTATAACTAAATTCAACCTAGATCTTGAACGGTGTATTATGTCTTAAAGAGGAATCTACACTTTTTTCACGGTTCCCACTTATCCATAATTGGTATGCTAAGTTTAGAACTAAATTTGCAGGTAAATATGGGACCATGTTTTTATGTATAATGTTAACCATATCAATAAACGTCCTAAAATAGGTATATTTGGTATGCAACCTTTGCAAGATTTTACAGTATTTGTGTTTTGTTTTATTCTGGATTTTCCAAGGCTGGATGTTGCTACGTAGCTCAGCCTATAGATAAAACAGTCCTAACATTGTATTAGAGATGCAAACATTTCATCCTTTTCCATAGGTAACATAACCTACAACTGTCAACATAGTGTGAAAATAAGGGTTACCCAGCCAAGTTTCAATCATAAGGCATAGATGCATTCCATATAGTCCTTCCCTTATAAAGCCCAACAATTCACCCGTTTCAATTAGTTGTCTTAGCAAAGATCTTCAGGGTCAAAATGTTGTATATAAGTACTCTTTTGTGTTAAATAAATCTATTTTGCTTGCAGCCATCAACCATATTTCATGAAAACTCACAATCACTTCTTATGAAGTCAAAGGCTTCCCCCCTATAAAATATGGCCTGTTGTGCTAGTATATTTCATGCTACAAACCAAATCTCCTGTGTTCTGCATGGAATTCTAAAGGTTGTAGTCTTCCTGACTATATTAGGTCCTTGAAGAGGTACAGGGCATTCCAGTAATCCATTGCTAATTACAATTGCTGACTTGATTCTAACAGTTTGAATGCATCAATCAGGAAGATTAAATGAATACTGTTGTATGGACTGGATTGTACTTGGCCAATGAGCTTTGGTAACATATATAGTGTGTGCCTTCCTAGTAATGACGTGTCTATTGTTAATAGGGTTTGATTACTAAGGCAGGAGTTGGCAGCAGCGTTGTGATTTCAACTTCTGGAAAACTCTATCCATTGTAAAGGTATTGGCACATTTCTCTGGAAGAAGGGCTGAGCTGGCCCAGTATAATTCAGCCAGGGAGGTGACAAGATTATAATGGACAATCCAAGCTATTCTTGGAGCAGAAGATCACTAAGGATGGCCCATCGCTATGATTAGTGAAGTGAGGAGGTTAAAGTCACAACTGGCATTTACCTCAAAAGTGAATAGACCTCCAAAACTGTATAAACATCCACAAAACTACAGTATGTGCGCCTTGTAATTTAACAGGTCACTTGTAATTAATCCGAAAAAAGGGTAGCTATCGATTAACAGTGTGCAAGTAAAATAATTATAAAACAATAAAGGGTTATCGTTAACAGACTTTATATTCACCCTTCTTTAAAATAATAATTTGTGAATGTGGAATAACACAAGAATTGTAGATGATATTCCTTGATTCCATAATGCATTGTTCAAAGGGTGGGAGACTTTGAAAAAAATCTCCCCAAATTCACAATGCATTATATAGGACCATCTGGAATATTTGGCAGGAAAAGCTCAATGGTAATTTGAAACCCTCCTGTAAACTCCTGCTATAGTGAATAAACCCCGTTAGGAGGAGCAAGCAACAGATTTGCAATGGATTGATGGTCCATGTGGCACCTAGTGTGTTATTTCCTCTGTATAACCAGTTTATTTAAATGGCTAATGCTCAATTTGGAAATGAAATTAACAAAAAATGTAAAAAATAAAAAAATAAAAAGAGAGCGCTCGAATTTCTTTAAGGAACTGAATTCCCAGTCTGTCAATGCCTTTGCTTTGTAAAGGACCCTCACACAAGGCAGTCATTTAATACCACCAGACATTACCAGGCAGATAAAGCTGCCTCCTTTATTCTTTCTTTAACTACTCCAAAGCATTCTGAGGTTACAAAAACAATGATTACAATTCAATAGTATCATTAACTCAGTGGTGCCACTTGGCAGTTATTTGAAATTAGTGACTGAAGCTTTAGTTTCCTGCTTACTAATCATCACACTTCTATGCCTACCATTTGTCTGCTTGAGTGGATTGCTGCCTGTGCTTCAGGTGAATATAAAATTGGATGTTTCAGCCATAGAAGAAAGGAAACCGCACTTAACATGATCCCGAACAATTAAAGAACTCGCAAGTTTATTCTTAAACCCAAGAGTTTGCAGGTAAGGTGAACAAGTCATTTAAAATAGCTTTTCCTACATGAAAGGTTAAGGAGACCATCCATAATGCATTGTTTAGGTTGGAGGAGATGCAGACCGCCTTGGCTTTCAAGCAGGAAAAGTCCTTCATAATGCATAAATCTGGTAAACAGAAAATATTTAAGTTTAGTGCATATACCATTAAGTATACTAAGCCCACCAAAGTACTGTTTATGTGTAAAGGGTCCTTTTGCTAGGGAAAGTCTGTGTTTTTGGTTATAGACATTGCTACCCCATAAACAGTTTAATAGGATTAATGAGAATGAGTAGAGTGGAGTGAGATCTGGAAAAGAAAAAGCTTCAGAGAGGGGCACGCTATTTGTTACCAAAGCTCATTTGCAAGGTACAACCCAAATCATTGTATCCTCCTAAATTGATCCAGATCAGATAAAAGGGTTGAATTTCAACTGTCTACCCTAGACCGGAAATAGTGATAAAAATACAAATATCCACCCTTAGTACCACCCGCAATTAACTATAATGATATAGCTAATATCAAAATAACGCTGCCACCACCAAGACAATTTATAAATGGGTTGCCTTGGTCCCCCAAGAGAATGAGACTAAAAACCTACACAATATATTTTAACACAATACCGTATTTGCACGATTATAAGACGACCCCCCATGATCTGAATATTAATTCAGGAAAAGAAGAAAAAGCCTGAATATAAGACGACCCTATAGGAAAAAAGTTTTACCAGTAAATGTTAATTCATGTAAGCTATTTTTTTTAATAAAAGCTATGATTGAGAAAAATATTCTGTTTTTATTTACTTTATTTTCCAACCTGCCCCCCCAGTTATGGACATCTGCCCCCAGGCTTGCCACTCTGCCCCAGAAATGCCTTATACCCCCTATATGCCACTGTGCCCTATGATAAGCCTTTTAACCCTCTAAATACCACTGTGCCCCATGATATGCCTTTTAACCCTCTATATGCCTTTTGACCCCCTATGTGCCACTCTGCCTCCAGAAATGCCTTATACCCCTATATACCACTCTGGCATTTAGGGGGTTAAAAGGCATATTATGGGGCAGAGTGGCATATATGGAGGTAGAACACTTTTTTGTAGGCAGAGTGGCGTATAGAGGGTTAAAATACATTTCTGGAGGCAGAGTGGCATTAAGGGGGTTAAAAGGCATTTCATAGAGCACTCTGCCTACAGAAATGCCTTACGCCCCCCATTTAACACTCCCCCCCAAAGTTACCGGTGCTTCTGACTCCCGGTGTGTTGTCCGGGCAGCAGGAAGACGTCTACGAGATTCGCGTAGACAACTTCCGCTGCAGCCCGAAGGAGGTGGGGTTAGCAGCGGGGGTTGTCTGCGTCCATCGCGCAGACCTTCCCCGGCTGTCAGTGAGAATTTCCTGCCTTATTAACACTAACGACCAGCAGTACTGGGTACACCCTGCTATGGGAGAGAGTAATACAGAGAGAAACCACAGGTTTCTTCCACCTTCTAAATTAATGTTGGCTAACCTGCTGCTCAGTTGCTTAACTCCAAGACACATAATTTGTCAAATCAAAAGATGTTTCTCTAACCATGATCTACAAGGGAAATAACGATATGTAAGTAAAACTAATTAATTAATTAAAACTAATAGACAAAGAATACTTCAGATATAGTGCATGTGGTTTCCAATTTTATAGTGATCATAATGAGTAAATATTGAGCCTTAACTAGGCTTTTTAAATCTTTCTAGACATCAGAATTTAGAAGAATGCATAAATGACTGTAATGAGCAAGTCTGAAAGTCTAGTTGATGTACAGAGAAAACCCAATAGTCTTGTATATAAAAACCATTGCATGCCTAGCAGCATCACTAAACAAACAGTACATAACATTTATTGATATTACTCAGAGGGGAAAACGCGATCCATATGCCATTAGTGTCCTTAACACTCTTTTAATGGAGAACGCGTTCCACCCGCAGTAGTAGACACACCAGCCTTTTTCAAATAAAACCCACTGCAGGAAAAAGACTTCTCACAATGGGTCTGCATTATGAACAAGTCTCTATCTCTCTTCATGTCGAGAATCCCATTCACTGCCCAGACTTAAGGGCATGTTGTGAAATTGCAGCTTACCGAAATACCAAGAAATATCTCTTTTCTTATGTATTATTTATTTATAAATAGCCAACCCATTCCATAGCACTGTAATTTTAAAAGAAAAGTCAAAATATGGTAATAGAAAATATATAATGGTGTTGCAAAAAAAGTAATCTTAACCTGGAGTCTCCTTGCCTATATTTATATGCAAATCTGCAGAGGTGATGACTGCCAGCTGGGGATTCCTGAGACGCTAAATACCAGTGCTCAGAGTAAATGTAGGCAAATACCAGAAAGATGGGAAATTCACATATATTACAATATTTAAAAGCCTACAGGTATTGCTGTGGGGCAGATATTACTATAGTGAATGACGGCTGGAAATCACATCTAGGATAACATTAAATGTATGTTGTCAAATGTTTACGCTATGATTGATAGAGTGGCTCCAGCAGAGATGTGCCGTCAAACCACAACACAAATTTCCTTGCAGTGTAATCATATTGTGGAGTTAAAATTCTATGTAAAATGTTCATATGTCTGTCACTAGTTACAAATTTGGATGGAAACGTATATTCCGAGTTCTAATGCCCTCTTACAGATCGGGCAGGTATGACATCAATACACAATGGTAATCAAAAAATTGCAAACAAATCTACTTTTCAATATTCAAATTTATGAAGATGTATTTTTGCGACTAGACACATCAGCAAGATTTACTGAGTGAAGGATAAGCTGCGTACCAAGACCACAACAAGTTTGGCCTCCCACAAATCAACCCAATAAGTGTAATCAAAACAAAAAGTGGCATTTCAGCAAAAATATATTATACGTATTTTACAGTGCACACAAGTATATATACCAGCACAACATACGGTAATAAACATGTGGGAGAAAGATGACAAAAACCTGTGAGATCTGCCCAATGTTTTGGTGAGAGAAACAGATATACAGTATATACTGTATATAATATTTGCTGAGCTCTCCTGATCTGTCAGTAATAATTTAAGGTTTTAGTATATACTTAAATACATATTGTTTTTGGAACATTGTTTTTGCATTTTTTTTAACTTTTCAGTTAACTTTTTCAGTTTTTCAAAAAGGGGCCCACAATTATTGAGTAATCACCTGTGTGTATGGAGGGGGTATTTGAGAATATTCTGGGCCTGCCAGTGCTGGACCTGGTGTAGAAAATTTGCCCTGGCACTTTAAGGCCAGCGGCTGCTAGATGATGTAAGTGCGGCCTTCCTTGGTTACACGTGGAACGTACGTCCCTGTTACGCTCTCGCTGCTGGGGCAGCTGTAAAGGTAAGTGTGCGATGCCTTCAGCCACCGGCCCATCAGGTATTTGCCCAGTTTCCTACATGACCAGTCTGAGCCTCGGGTCTGCCATGCAACTATTCCTCGTTTGGTGTAGATACATAGCATAACACGATAAGGTGGCTTCCTGCTCTGCCATTCTTTTTCCCATACAGGGATTATGTCACTTAACCTGTATTTAACAAGGTTCGGCATGGTTGTGTAAAGTAATCTTGTAAAATTACACACTGTTTAATCGGGAATAATTCATGTTCATGGTGAAATAAACATATCAAGACCTACCTACCGTATATTCCGGTGTATAAGACGACTGGGCGTATAAGACGACCCCCAACTTTTACAGTCCAAATATAGAGTTTGGACTATACTCGCCG
>VKOC01004066.1:0-10677 GCA_009364415.1 Spea multiplicata
GCCCCCCCCCCCCCATTCATCAATTTGTCCTTTCTGTCTATTCTTAGAATCAGTTCATTTAATTAGATTTGGGAGAACCAATTCATTTACCGGCTGGATTCCCGGGCGCCGGGTTCCCGGCGATTATTATTTATGTCTCCGCGTGTAATGCTTCCCCTTTAAGGATGGAATCATTTGCCTGTCAAGGGGCTCGTTGGAAGCGAGTTTAATTAAAATGTTAGAACTCCAGAGCCTCACCTCCCGCTGCCATCAATCGGTCCCCGTTACCACCAGATGACGCCGCGGGGGGTGTCAATTAGCGAGGAAGCCACGCCGAATATCACAAAAATATAATGTTTTGGGGGGTTTTTTTTCCGGAGAAACAAGCGTACGTTCTAGATTATCCTCCTTATTATACGCCGACTGTAATCCTTTTTGGACATGTTTAAGACGTAGTCATTTCCTGCAGTTTTTTTTTTTTCCTAATTAAACTAACAATGGCGCGTTCATTAAATCCGCTCGGTCTGAATGAGCGTGAAAAAAAATAAGTATATTTAATGCAAAAAAAAAAAAAAAGAGAGAGAGAGAGATTAACCGTTTCCTTGATAATCTTTTTCGGAGTAATATGTGTAATTAGCGATTTATGGGTGATAAACTGGGAGGCGTGCTGAACGGAACCGGATGTAAGCCCCTAATATCTGCATGCCAGTCCTGATATAAATTGGGGGAGGGCTGGCGCTTTAAAGCCAGCGGCTGCCTGACGACAGACGTCTGGCAGATGGCGGGATGAGTGGGTGGAGCTACCAGCCAGCGGCTCATTGTGCCCGGTGTGCCCGGTGTGCCCAATGGCTGGTTCAAGCCTGGTATAAATCCTCGAGTCCCCGGTAGTTCCCTGCCCCTTCAGTAGGCTGCTTCTAGATTTATGGCGTCTTATCCTCTGTTGCCGCACCTTAGTAGTCCAAGCCCAGTGCCCTGAGACCGGGGTAAAGCCCACGGGGCAAAAACATGGCTCTCATCCCCTGCAGGATTATCTGCTTTGCCCTCACTCCCAGCACCCCCGCCGGTGGTATACCTGTTGAAGTCTTCTTCTGAGATGGAGTATGGGCTGAGTGTTTGTGTGTAGACATTAGATCCAACCTGCCCTTTCCTCCCCCCGCCGGAAGATCCTCGCGAGGAGCCCGTGGCCTGGGTGTATTCTACAGTGCATGTGTCTCCAGTGGTTTTAAGCAGCTGGAGATACAGCTCTGTTGGAATAACAAACAGAGCCGAGATCGTCCGTCATCCCACCGAGGACCTCGTGGCATTAGCATCATCCGTGGAGATCAATATCAGGGACAGACTGACCCAGTTACTCAACGAGTCACAAACAACTTGTCATGCAGATTTTGGAAATCGTGTCCGTCTTAAAAGCAACTTTTATCTTGTTTCTTAAAAGTCTAATACAATTTTAAACTAATATTATCAGGATATAAGGATGCTGTCCTAACGCGGTCCTTGCTGCCCACTTCTGCTCCCAATCGTCACTCTGACAATTGCTTTATGGCGAAGCCTAAGAAGGTCCTTCTCGTAGGTGTTCATTAGTCACACAGTGGCTGTAGGTGATTAAAACCCAGGAACTTTGTTACTTCTCTACAGTATCCTAATTAAGATTGCCAAGACTGTTTATGGAACGTCCAATCGGTATCTGTGACGCAGGAAGCGTGTTGGTTCCGGCCACATTCAACTCTACCTAAGATACTTTTTTTTTAGGGTAATGATCTACATACCGCGGGAATTGTTGAATCTTCCCTTGGAGGCTTACTCTAGATTTCGGCTCCACTTAAGTTCAAGCATCCATAGAAGGAATGGTTCATTGGACCGAATGTTGTCCGTGCGCAAAGTACATCTTACATTGAGTATAATCTACAGCTCTGATAATAGGATATATATTGAGTTTAACTTGGTATTAAAGGGACATGAGCCATTTGTGTTGGTCTGTGTTCTTCCACTGTCCATGAAGTACGACTCCCACGATCCTCTGTCCTGATCATGGGTCAATATCTGGAGTGCTGGAGGCTTCCTATCAGAGCACTGACCACTTAAAAATCTCCCGGAGATCACCATGTCCTTTATCTAATAAAATAACATCATGTGATCACTTTAAAATTAAGCCAACACATCTTTTGACGTACATGGTGGCGGAAATGTATATCTTTTCTGTTTATGGATTAATTGTGCTTCCTCACCCAAACACACAATGGGGGTTGTCTATAAGTTCCATTATAGAAGGCACTGAGCCTCCATGCCTCACATCCTATGCCTGGTGTAACAAGGTTACCCTCCAAGGTATTCTTTAATACCCCATCGCACAGGTGGGGGAAAAAGGGTTGGTGGTGATCAGCCACCCCTTCAGGGGACCCCAGTTTTGTTGGTTTATAAAAAATAGTTTTGATTGTTAAACACTCAGTTTTGCAAGTCGATGGCGAGGAAATGCGAGGTGTCATTCAGCTATTAATGTATGTACAAGCACGTGAGGGCAAGTCTGGCCATTTAACCGACCACTCAACATTTTAATGAATAGACCCCAAAGTTGTACTATTTCTCCTCTGTTGAATAAGTTCCCTGTTGATTATCTTATGAGAGCAGGAATAAGGACATAGCTGGAGATTCATTGAAAAAGAATACATTATGTGCTTGGATAGTCATTAGGAGTTCAGAGACGTGCGCGGTATTTATGTTGTGAGAAGTAGCGCAGAGCACCAGCCGAGCAGCCTGGTTTAATATTACCAGGAGACGTGCTGTTTAGATAAAACACGCTGGCGCCTCTCCCCTGGGTGACCGCGCAGGCAGCAATGCATTTAGATATACCGTCTGTCTGCTAAATAGGACAAGCAGAACCATGCGCAGAACGCCGTCACCTTACAGAAACACAAAGTGAACGAGAAGAGATGCTGAAAGTGCCGTAGATCGGCAAATAAGCGCATATCAGGCTCACACGTGTCGATATCAGGCTCACACGTGTCGATATCAGGCTCACACGTGTCGATATCAGGCTCACACGTGAAGATATATATATATATGACTAAGACAGCGATGAAATGTCTGTGCCGGGCAAGAATTACTTTCCGGAATCCACTTTTTTTTTAGATTGCCTCCCACTGAGCATTGCTAATTTGAGCAAAAATGAAACTTTTTTCCGGCAATAAAATTCTCTAGACCCTTGAAGATGGCATTTATCCTTCTCCTACGTCATCCCCCACCAACGTCTTAAAAATAGTCACTGTATGTGGGCTGCAGGTAAACGGAGTGACTACACAGGGGATCAGTGCTGCGGCTGCAGAACCCTCGGCTGTATAAAGCTCATGGAACATTGATCATGAGTGGACCATTCGTACACCAACAAGAGAATCAATACTTCATTACCTAAAGGACTACATTATCTGTGAAAGAGAATGCGCGCATGCTCCTGGGTGTCACACATTCACCTGTCTCCTCTGTGCACTTAATCCTTATCAAGCAGAGTCTCCTTGTCTTCTCCTTATCTGTCCTCCTCAACCTGATTCTTCATCGGCTTACATCTTCATCGCCTTTTCTGTCCTTCTCCACGTCTGTTTCTTTTTATGCTGCACCTGAATAGTCCGAGCGTCGGCCATCAGATATCTGTATTATTATTATTTCATGCATTTTGCTTGGTGCCACCGATGTCCATCAATGAAGCCACTTCTCCCATCCCGTACAGTAAGCATGTTGAGGATCCTCTCGATGTCCACTCTCTGAGCTCCTGAAATAATGAAATAAATACAGTATTTACTACTCAAACAACCCTCAGCCAACATCTGGACAAAACAGAAGCCAACTGGCTTTGAAGTTGTACCATACCCCGCCAGTGTCCCACTTTAAGTAGGACGGCCTCAATTTTTGGGCACCATCCTACTGAGCTGCTACGTTTTTGTGGACATTGAGGATCAATATTGTGGTGAGAAGCTGAACCCACAACTCTTCCTTGAGTAAATAGATCCCTATGTGTTCAAGAAAAGAACCTGTACGTTCTCCAGTTCAGCTGGTTAAGAGAGGAACACAGCTGTCCATGGTCCTGAAATGAGTTCCAATTGCATATCGTGGATTGGCAGCCTCGGAGACATGCGTCTCATTAAATGTGTAAAGTATAGAATGGCTAAGAAATACTCATAGAAAGTTAGGCAGCGGAAGGTTGACTTTGCTCATCGCACTGGAGAGGCTGGTGGATCTGATCTTGTAGCTTGTAGGTGACCGTAAGTCCGTAGGTGTGTGCAGAGGAGAATAGTCCTACTCCATGGACTGCGTTTGTCAAATTAGTTTTAGTTTGATGGTGTTTAGTTTTGGTGTTTCTATTTAAAACTAAATTTGGTTTTTGACCAAGGATAAGTCATAAGTCTGGAGACCTCCCTTCTGGCATCTAGAAGATAGGTGGCCTTCAGTGCCATTTTTCTGCGCACGCGCTGGTTCCTCATGAGATGCCACCTGGAGTACGTCATGCCCCCTATCAGCCTGTGCGTGGCCCTTGTTCTACCACGGAACCATATCTTCGTTCATTGACATTTCAAATCACGCGCGATACATCAGTCATCCGGCCAGACGGGAGGAGACGTGAAAGGTCAGAAAACAGAGAGGTACGGAACGTCATGGAACCAGAGACAAGTCCTCTATCACACGGAATGGATTTCCATTTTATCTTGGCCTTTCCCCAATGGCCATTTTTTTTAAAAGCCATTTAGGTGATGTTCCACTTAGACTAAATATCAATTGCACTCTACGTTGTTAATAAAATGATGGCTCTTCTAAAGGTTGTTGGCTTCGTTCCTCTGAAGGCCTAAAGGCATAAAAACAACACGGAAAGGTGTTTCCAAGCTTCTATGGCAAAGCCGTAACGCCCGTCGAAGGATTTTATTGACTTTTGTATTGCGTCTGGGAGGTATAAGAAAGAGATTTATTGGATGAGATCTCCAGAAATCCATTTGTTTAGTTGTTTTTTTTGTTTTGTTTTTTTTTTTAAGTAAAATGTCACCAAGGTCTTCCGAGTTAAGTTTTTGAAATAAAAAAAAAGAAATTGGCTAAAAAATTAGCAAAATACGGAGCAACCGAGGAACACTGACCATTTTTTACATTCATGAATCAATGGCATTGGCTAGAATCTGGAATCTGTTTGACGGGATGTCAGTAAGTAATGGTTTACATCGAAGGGTTAATGACAGTCACATAAGGACAGGCATTATTTAGCCAACTGTGAAACAGATGGCAAAATTAGATGTTTGCAATATACATGAAGTTACCTGCGGCCACAGAATTTGCATGCCTCCGTAACCTCGCCGAAATGAGTCTGAAATTATCAATCCAGGGTAGACGACCAAGGCAGATGTTCTATAATCTGACATCTGGAACCAGGGATCCAGAACAAAAGTAATCTTGCGTCAGGAATCCATAGCCTGAGATCTTGAGTGGGAATCCCACCGTCACATCCGATGTTCGGTAACCTTGCCTAAAACCTGTGATCTAGAACCCGGCTAGACGTTCTGTAATCCTGTGTCCAGAACCTTAAATGCAAAGGCAATCCAGATGTTCTGTCACCTCATATCTGGAACGGAAAACCCAGAACTAGACCCGGCGGTCAGCGATCCTGTGTCTAAAACGTAGGGTTTATTGCCGATCTTGATGTTCTAAAACCTTGTTCTAGAACAGAAAACCCCAGACAATCTCCGATCCGGTTTCTAGAACCAGGAATGTATAGCCAATCCAAGTGTTCTCCTCTCGTCTTACTGTATAACTTCATGTTTTTGGACTCTACTATTTCGGTTTATAGGCCAAACTGTAAAATGTAATAAAACACCCCAAGGATAAGTTAGACTTGCTCCAGAAACTCGTAGGAGAGAGTATTTCTGCCCCTAATATAATGACGTCCCGCGAGTAGACTACAAACCCACACTTGCCTCGTCTGTCTCGGAATTCTTTCATCCTGATTTAGATCTTTAGCTCTCGTGGTTCTGAAGAAGTGTTTATGATGTCGGTATCCAGCACTATTTAGCTAGTTTTTTTTTAAAAATGTGGTGTGATTTAATTTTAATTTAGTGGTTTTTTTTATTTCTCCCAGGATGCTTTGCTGACCCTGGGCTCCGTCATAGACATTCCACGTCTACAGGAAGCCATCAAAGATGCCATAGCAGCCGTCCTGCCAAAAGTGGTAAGCGGACCACCGCGTTCACTCGTTAATCGCCATGCCCGTCTTATTGTATACGTATCGAATTTTATTTTATGTAACGCGATTAGAAATCTAGACTAAGAATGCATTGACGCGAAATGCGTTGGGGAAACAGAGAATGCGTGTAGCTGAATTGATTTATAATAATTAGGACTCTGGGCTTTCAAGCTATTTAATGAATCAACGATTCCAACAGCATGTACACGTATTAGTAAATTCACTGCGCTTGATATTATTTACTCCTAATACGAAGGAGAACCCAACCCTGCCATGATGATCAGTCAGCCAGTTTGCGAGTTTGTGGGCAAGACTGCTGGCGCGGAAGGTAAATCAGAGATGGATCAGATGCTCAAAAGGGCTTCTTGAAGCAGCCAATCCGCGGCAGGAAAGCAGTCACTGGGAGCTCTTTCTGCGCATGCTCACAAGGGGTCTTGTTAACCTCTCCCAGCACTTCCACTAAGCCAGATCCGGAGTTGACTAGCAGTCGGTATACCGCGTGAGCGCGCGGAGCAGGACATGGGGGACACGGAAGCGCAGAATCCCTGAATGCATTGACAAGGGGGACCACACAAAGATTTAAACTGCATGACATTGCTGGTGTCTCACTTTCAAGTTGTTTGCGAGGGCATTCGAGTGCAGCAAATTGAGAGTGAAAAAATAATTACCATGCCCCATGTCTTCTAGATCCCTTATTAACCAAAAGAACTGACACTCACCTTCCACAGCAGAGTTAAGTGGGACATCTTATCTTATCTACAAGCAAAGAGGTTAAAACCCTGCAATGACATCCTTTACTCACAAAACTCATACCAGAAAATGAATTGCTTGCTATGTGCCAATGGGGGCAGCAAATGAGAATTGTGATATATTCATGAGTACAACATATCTTCTGGGATTCTTTAATGAAAACAGATCCATGCAAATGCCGAGCCGTCCTTTGTAGAGTGCCCAGGGACAGTCAGCTGCACGCACGGCCGGAATTCATAATTAGCCACGTGCCTCGGCCGCGGCACAACGGGCAACTGGGCCGCTTCAAGGCAGTTTTAACCTTGACGTCGCCTGTCTTTACGAGAGAAAAATATACTAGTGTCCATCGGTATTTTCCACGATTGTCTGAATAATTCGGGTGGCTGGGAGTTGGATTTGCTACAAGCTGACACCTGACGCGTACTACGAGAGTTGAAAGAAAGTTTAAAGAAGTTCAACGTTTCACTCATCTGCTCGGTTGCTATTTGTTCAAAGAAAAACAATTCGAGTTCTTAATTCGCCTGAAATTCAAAGTTAATTTTTTGGTCACCAAGTTCACAGGCTTGCATTTATCTTTGTGGCATTCATCTATAATAATGATAATAATGATAGTAATGATAGAATTATACCCGACGATAGAATTATCAAATAATAAATGATATAATTAATATACTGCTCCGCCACTTCGTGGATATATTCTTATGGTTGTCTCGATTCGAACCGATGTGGACTTATCTCGCGGATAGAATCAAGAAGATTGAATTCAGTAGCTGTTCATCAAATCTAAAGGACCGAGAGTGCCTTAAAAATCAGCCGACGCTCCCCAAAGGTACCTCCTTTTCTCGGCATCCCCAAAAATCCTTTTAGGTACCCTAGTGGAGGCTCCTCCTCTACCATCTGCTCTCTCATCCATGGAGGACAATGTTGGAATTGAACCAAGCTCCAGCTTCTAAAGTTGGCTTCCTTAACATCTAGATAAGGAAGAGCTGAGATCTAAGGTCTAATTTTATTTTATTTTACAGTTTTTAGAACCTTTTAATGATGACCTCATGGATTTGCTGTCACACGCGCTTTAGTCCTAAACCAAACTAGGTGATGTTCCTCTGGAAACTCAACACGTGGCTCGGCATCCTACGGAGCTGACCTTGGGTTAAGGTGAACACTTAGGTCAACTCCTGAGCCAAGTTGCTTGATGAGGAGCAAGTTCACCAAGTCCTTATTGCCAAGTTGCACTCGAGCACAGATTAAAGGTTAGTTATGAATTTTGGGGACTCAACTCATGAATTTACCCCAAAGAAGGAAATGAGGCTTTTAATCTGTGCTTTATACACCCTTTTCTTATAAGAGCTACTTGAGTTTTGCCAAGCGATGAGTAAGCGATCGATGCAAATAATTTGGAAAACTTGTGCTGTGCTTGATTTGCTTTCTACTCCAGCGGCGCCCGAAAGCCAGAGGAAAAGCACTTGAACAAGTGAATTTGTTAATGATGTTCCCGTGACATTGCATTATCCAAGGGAGCTTTATTGAGCGTGAAATTGGGATCAACTCTGTGTCATGGAATGAAAGAAAAGAGCTACCATCTGCTATAGTTCAGAACAGAATCCCATTTGTGCATCAACATTCTGCCAGGAACACAGCGGCGTCATTTTACCGGCCCCGGTCCGACACCAAACGCCACGTGTCGACCCACCATAATGCGGCATCTTCGTTACTGACCCTGGGGGGCTACAAAGTAACAAGCGTCACAAGTACTGATATAAGGGCTTTCCAATGGCCACCAGAAGGTGCTCACTTATCCCGTATCAGTAACAATAATAACAATAATAGAATAATAAGAATAATAGAATAATAACAATAATAGAATAATAAGAATAATAGAATATGTCGGCAGATCAGTCCTATTCGGCCCAATTTTTATGCTGCAAACCTTAATGTTTTTTTTTAATCTGTATCGGTTATAGGGAATTATCATTCACATTCAATTTGATTTGATCATGTGACTGAGCATCTTAAGGGTGTGTTTTTTTTTTTAGAACATCTGTCACTTTTACCTGCATTTTACGGTTCCGCAAACTAAACAAGGTCAATGTGGTCAATGTGATGGTGTATAAGACTTACAGTAACTAAACTATATGTATTAGAACGTTTCTTTATGGTTAAAGCACGATTATTCTTCCCCATTAAGTTATCTCTCCCCTGCTGTGAAGTTGCTGATGGTTGTTGATTGGCTCAGGCAGCCTTTACAATATTTTGCCACATTTAGCCACTTATCCCAGCCCTTACTTTTACAATTTCAACGATTATGCTGATTTCAAAACAAAAAACACATGCTCTACCTATTTGTTTTTACTATTTATTAGTCTTATTAAAGGTGGCAGTTCCACTTAAAGGAGGTTATAAGTCAGACCCAGGCATCATGGTCAATGTATATTATTTCAAGAGACAGCTGTCCTGATACAGTCTAAATATATTCTTAGTTTATGGGTTTTTTTCTTTTTTTAAAGGTTATTTAACAATGCTTAACCTCCTGTCACGCTAAATCAGCTGCTTCATCTCATACCTTCCATAAAATCAGCTCCTGGAAGGAAAAAAAAATAAACAGAATAATCTTATATTTTAAAGATCGGTGGGGTTGTCATTGGTACGTGAACGGTAGGGCCCCTCTATAGGTCGCAGAAGCTAAAAAAATAAAAATAAAATCTTTTTTCTTTTATTGTTGGGGAAACGTCTCAAAGAACTCAGTCTAAGAATGGCTTTTTTTCTAAGTATGGTCCTTTGTTGTCTCTTCACAATATAAAGTTACTGCACCTTTTAAGATGAAGAGAGGGGGGTAAAGATCATCGTTTCGTTCTAACGCTTTCAAGAGCAGTCAACCAAGAACAAAGAAAAACCATTTGGGTCGGAGTCTTTCTTCCTGCCGCCAACAAAACACAGGACTTTCTTCTTCTTTTTTTATATTTCTTTACGATCGATTCTATTTTATATAAAACCATCACGAAAGAAGCAAACTTTTATTTGAAAGGTTGATAACAAAGCTGAAATGCCGTACATCCCAAAAATGCAGAGACAAACACAATAATGTCTTGTAGGATTTAGTTCTTGGGTCATTATGTGGGACTCTTCACTGTGGTTTAAGATCTTCTTGTCAACGTTCAACGGCTAATCTCGGACCTTCGACTCTCTTCAACATGTGTCCAACATGACGTAATGTGCTGAGAACAGAAAAAGAACTTCAATTAACCACAACGTCTCATCAGAAGACTTTGGGCCTCAACATCCAAGAGGCCAGACTGATGGTGCAACGGTCACCAATATAACCCAATACAAGAACTAGGACCACCTGTCTCAAGGCTGTCTGAGAAGCTTGTGCTGACAACACTTAAGTCGTGTCACCCCTAAACTAGGACGGACTGGTGAAGAGGCTGGCACTTTAAAGCCTGGTGGCCTAAGTGCAGCCGATATGCTGCCACAATCTGTGTTTTTAAGCCTTTTGTGCCAAATGGACGGTCTACCTAATGCTATACTGCATTATACAGTAAATGTCATGTTATGTATCTAATTTTTCCAAGACACCCTTAAAACAAATCTGTGGAAGCCGGATTATATTATTTTCTACATACATTTGATAAATATGGAGGTTTTTAACCCCTTAATGACAAAGCCCGTACATGTACGGGCTCAAAATGCATTGTTTTCAATGGGTTTAGGGACCGCCATTGTCCTTAAGGGGTTAAAACTCT
>VKOC01004067.1:0-54617 GCA_009364415.1 Spea multiplicata
GTTTCTATCATATCCCCCCTGTCCCGTCTTTTTTCCAGGCTATATAGGTTAAGATCCTTACCTGTCCTGGTAAGGTTTATTTTGTAATCCATAAAGAATATGTAGGGTAGATAGTGAGAATGGGGGGATAGGGAGAGGGTAGATAGTGAGAAGGGAGAGGGGATAGATAGCTTGAGAAGGGGGGAGGGGGTAAATAGTGTGAGAGGGGGTAGATAGTGTGTTGAAAAAAAACGTTGTGTAAAAATCATGTTTTTTGGAGGGGGGGGTACTTAACAGATTCTCGCACCGGGGCCCTGAGGCTTCAGCAACTGCTGAGTACAGCATGGGATTGACTGGGTGTTTGGGGGGCTAAAAGGCCACTTTTGGGACATGCACAATGCAGTTTTTCAACTTGGAGTTTTGACATCTGGTCATCATACGGCCATGTTCTATTTGGGACATCTTTGAAGACGGCTATCACATGGTGACAGTGAGGAATATGTTTTTAATTTTTTTTTTACTATACACTGAGTTTGTGTAGCCCCCTCTGGGGCATTGCAGGCTTGCCTCAATGAAGAGGCAGCCTGGAATGCCCCTCACCTGACTTGCATCGGGCTTGGGGGGCGTGATTCACAGACCAGTGATTTCAGTCACTGATCTGTTGTTTAAACCACCGATCTCGGCGATCGGAGAGTCTGAAAAATCCCGTACATGTACGTGGATTGTCGTTAATGGGTTAAGGTAAATGATAACTCAATGAATGCAATCATGTGGCAATCAAGAAGGCTGATTTTATCTTATGTCTTTTTAAACTATTGTGGACAATGCACAACCAAAATCAAGGATTTTTTTATTTATTCATTTTTTTACTTCTGTGGCAAAAAGGCCCTGTACAACGAATTAACTGCTACCAAACATCTATTACTATCATCAGATATAACATATTGTGCTGTTTTTTTTTTTTTTTTTTTTTTTTTAAACCCTTCTAGTCTTTACATAATATAATGTCTCCAGGTAGCCACATATTAGTCATTGTATACGTTCTAACTTTGTCCAGTCTACAATATGAAAATTCTCCTGATGGCAGAATGCGAAGTGGCTTAAATGGGTTTTTTTTTTGCCTTCTTTTGGATCAAGAATAGGAAGGTTAGGTAGAAGGGTTGACTTGATGGACTTAGGTCTTTTTTCAACCTTATGAACTATGTAACTATGTAAAACTGACTCCTTTATCATATTGCCTTGTGGTGAAAAAAACAAATAGAACATCTCAGTCTCAATCACCCAGCCGGACTCTCAAACTAATGAAAAGCTACTGCAGCACAAATAATTTTATTGTACACACAGGACTTTGTTAGTATTGCCATAACAACTAGCCCAAGGTGATGTTTGAACAGAAAAAGGCTACCTGGTATGGAGAAATTATAGGAGCAAAATGAAACATACCAAGTTTTTGTCAAGGTTAATTTACATTTCTGAATATCAGGGACACTCACATTAATTCAGTGTTTATATGTGACATTGTCTTCTTTCCATGCAGAGGTCATGCTTTGCAGGCTGCTAATGGCTTTGGGATTTTTTTTTAATACAGGATCATCTGTGTTTGATAAACATGTTTTTTCAGTGCGGAATAAGATGCAATAAAATGCAGAACAGCAACTTTATGAACAAAATACACATTGCAGTCTCTTAACAAAAATGTTCCTCATTTTCATTTACAATTATCTTAATTCCGTTTCAACATTACAAATGGGTATCAGTCACAAGAATGAGAACTCTAGATTAAAAGATATATTAACAACGGGAAACTCATCTAATTGATTTAACATTGTGTTATACAGGACCACTTCAGCTCTTCCTTTTTAAAATACATTTTGTAAACTACTATTACATATGTTTTTTAAGTGTATTTAGTATATAGTAGTAGTAATGAAAATATTTCAGATTTTCCGTGACAGATCCATGTGTTTGCATTCAAATTTATATTTCCCATTAATATAAGCCCCCCTTGCATCCTTTAAAGTCAAAATTGATGCATTAAATAAGTTTGTAAATGTTATATAGATTCAGATGGGCATTTCTAGTAGGGAGCACTTGCCCCTGCATTAAAACAGCTTGAAAGTACAGCTGGGCAGGACCAGACTAGGAAAGTAGCCCTGGCACTCTAGCAGCATGGAGACACTGAAGCACTGGAGAGGCAGTAAAGGTGTGTGCCACCATCTGCCACCAGACCATTCACATTTAGCCTACAATGCAAGCCTCCCGTGTGTTCCTCCTTATAGGAAGCAGTCTTTCTTTGAGACCCAAGTACTACTCATTAATGTCAGCTTTATTCTTGGTACTACACCTGCATGAATACAATGATTTTGTGACTTTATAAACCTATTACCTCTACAGTCAATACCATTACTAAAGCCACATGCAATTCTCTGAGACTGGAACAAAAACGGCCTTCGACCGTTAGAAAGGGCGCTAGAAAGTAGAAATCTTTTTAATTTACTCTTTCTGTAAAATATTTTATATTTTTATAATGTGCCATGGAAGCTCCCCCTTTTTATTATAAAGATTATCCTGGAAATTGGGATCTTTGCATTATAACTCAATTTCAGACCAAAAGTTTTACGCAGATGTGAAAAAAATACACTGTACAATTGTGTCCACGCACCTAATATAATGTGATAAGTAAAAATAAAGATAAACTAATATGATACCCTTCTGCGCCTCTCACAATAATAAAGCTGGCAACAAATATATAAACATAATATAAATGAGAGGTTTTGGTTATATGAATTGGCCAGAGCATAATTAAGCTCACCCGCCACGTCAAGGCACACTCTCAATGGGGTGAGAACCTACTCTCACCTCCTACATAGTGTGCAAACAAAGCAGTTTATACTGCTACCAAAACCTTATTAATGTGTTGGGGGAGCTGCAATTAAACCTCCTCTCATTTAACCCCTGGACAGCAAACTGCAACCAGACTAATGAGGAGCCAACAACCTCAAATATGTGCAAACAGGGAAAAGAGAAAATGACGGAAAAGAAAAAGTGACATGCACTATGCGTTTAGCTAATCGCTTCATCAGGTGTGAAAAATGCTGCAAGAATGCAGTTTGTTTGCTAAAGGGCTGGAGAGCGGTACAAGAATGAGTGTTTGCAGGCAACAGTGAAGCATGAAGGTTCCTTCCGGGTTTGGGGCAGCATTTCTACAAATTGAGTTGGGGATTTAGTCAGAATTAATGGTCTCCTTAATGCTGAGAAGTAAAGGCAGATAATTATCCATAATGCAATACCATCGGGGAGGCATCTGGTTGACCCCAAATGTATTCTGCAGCATGACCCCAAACATACAAATAAAATAATGAAGAACTATCTTTGGTGTATAGAAGAACAAAGAAGTACGGTCCCCGCACAGACCTGATCTCAACTTCATTGAGCCAGTCTGGGATTACATTAAGAGAGAAACAACTGAGGAGCCTAAGTCCACAGAAAAACAGTGGTTAGTTCCCCAAGATGTTTGAACACACAAGTCCAAAGAGCAAGTGTTGTATTACCTCCAGTACTCATCCGATCGGATCAAGCCAAAATAGAGACCTTATGCCATGCCTCCGCTTTATAGACAAATGTAGGAAAAGAAGCCATTGAGCAATTTTTGCTCAATTGTATCTTTTTTGTCTTCTCGAGATTCACATTCTTGTTGCTCTTAATTATTGTGGATTGTAATAAAGAATACATTTATTTTACGTCATAACCTTGTGATATTGGGTCTTCATTCCTAGAGTGATTGTCTCTATTGATATGTTTGTCTCCAAGATGTTTGCAACAACCTTCCTGCAGAGTTCCTTAAAAAACTGTGCAAGTATGCCTAGAAGAACAGTGGGTGCTAGGCTTTATTTTTAGGATTTTTTCCCCCCAACTATCAATAAAACTACATTGCCCTAGAGGACCATGCATAAGATTCATTGAAAGAGACATTTATGGTCCTCAGCTTCAGAGTTTTTTCACAATATATTTATATACACATTACACGCATATACTTATTTTATATACTTGAAATGATTACGTTTGTGGAATATCCAAAAAATACAGACAAGCATTTCCCTCTGAAATCTCTTGCTTCCTCTTTCATTTCCATTTCAACTCACGCTTTTGTGCTTTAAATGCATGAATCTCTTGTACCATGAAACTCTACCACGATATGTCTGTCAGATTCTGAAATAAATGCTATTTTAGTAACAGTGTTTCTCAATTTATGCTGTACGCATTGTATGAGTAATTTAAAAAAAAGCATTTACATGAGGTAGAAACTACAGCTTCCCTCCTCTTATGTGGTCTTACGATTCTTGCCACAGATTGGCTTCTTGAAGCAGGAACCAAATAAGATTATCTAAATGCACATGTCTACTTTTGTATTGATGAAAATGAATCATTTTGTTCCTCCTTTCTCATTCTTCTCCTTTCCCTGACATTATCATTCATGGTACCAGGTGGCTCAGTGCGGCATTCACCCGCTAGGTTACTGCTACTGATGGGAACAAACTCATTCATAGACATACACTGGGCAGGTATGGGCACATTTAAGCTAAATTCAAATGGTCAGTGGAATTGGTTGAGGCAGAGCCCAGCCAAAAGTGTCTCAAAACATGCCTTCCACATCTGCAGTGTATTTAGGGAGGCATGCAAGTACTTTTATATGCAAAAGGGAAGTAGTCTCTGATTGTGTGCTCTGTTGAGACCGCACAAAATGCCATAAAGTTTCAGTTAGGAGTAAAAGAGGAAGTAGCAGTGAAATGTTTTCATTTCATGTAATCTGCACATCTGTACGAAGATATGTTTTAAGTGCTTCCTTTCTGTGTATAAAAGAACCCAAATGAATGTTTCTCTCCTTTCGAGAAGTAGCTTGCATCTCTCGCTGACTGGTTTCTCATAAAGATATTTTGCCTGGAGAGCACAATTAAAGTACAGGTAAGTACCAAGACGGGATACATTCTGTCTATTATGGGTATTAGATTTACGATTAGTCTGATTCTTTCGATGTATTATAGATGGGGTAACGCAAGATTTTACTTTCAAGAATACTCATTTTTTGTTGCAGTCCCTTATAGGACATTTAAAAAAATATATATATATTTATGCCTGGAAATTGTACCATTAGGCATCAACAAGGAAGGTAGTTAAAAAATAAATTTCTTTACCTGCACAACATCCCTGAGATTTGCATAAATCACAAGTATGTACCCGACCTCAAAGCACATGGGACGTCAATGTTATAAAGCTTTTTATTTTTGGACAGCATGACATATACAAAATATGATCAAGGTACAGGCATAAGAATAATATACTTATAATCAGCGACATTTTTCTTCTATTCTGAGCTCTGGGATATAAAAGAACATTGCATTGTAAGGACCTTTAGCACCAATTATGTTTGCTGTAGAGGCTGTGCCAGTTGGGCACATTGCTTCATAGTGTACATGGGAGATCACCAGCCCTTGGATCAGTGGTGCACCAGGGAGCGTGATCGCCCAATAGGATGACATGCCCCAGGTAATGTGGCAGAGGCGCTGTTGCCACCTTGAACTGCGCCCCAGTATATTTGACGTCACATTACACTTCAAGTTCTCTTACTTTAAGCACATTTCTTTCTACTTTCTAAGAAATTTTTTTCTCTCTCCTGTAGAAATGCTGTCAGAGGGATATCTGTGTAGGATACAGCAATTCTATGAAGATGACATTACGTCCCATCAGAGGAGGATGACTGGCTCATCAAAAGAATTGACAGCTGTATCTGAACTTAATTACTCATCTGTACATAACACGAGAACCAGGAACTTCTTCAGAAAGTTTGGCTCAATAGGAAAGAACCCATCAGGGATTCAGCACACAGATAGTACACAAAACAAAATGTCGAGAAATATGCACCCGGAGATTGAAAATGTGAGGGAAACCTCAACATCTGTAGACATAATTGAGGTGTCAGCTTCCTACAAAGAAACATTTTTAGTCCCATCTTCCTGTAAAAACATTTGTAAGGACTATAATGATTTGCATGTAGCAGGTGACCAAGTGATGGCCATCAACTCTGTTCTCACTGACTATACCTGCAACAGCAGTTTTACATTTTGTGAAGGGCCGTTCCTGGAGTCTTCCCAGATTCCTCCCACTTTGGAATCTATAAATCCAGTCACCGATAATGTGTTAAAAATTCAGAGAAAAAAAGATTCGCTTTGCTGGAAAGCTGGCAGTATTCGTGATAAAAGCATAATGCAGCATGAGCAACCACTTTCCAACTCAGTTCTCAATGAGTATTTGGAAAGGAAGGTCATTGAGCTGTACAAACAGTACATAATGGACTGCACCGCCTCTCCCCATCATATTATGGCTTCAGAACTAGTCATGAACAATGTGCAGCAGATAAGTGTGCAAATTTCCCGTGAGCAAAACATGGAAACCAACAAAGCCAAAGACATGGTCATTAATTATTTACTGAGACTGGCCAGTGAAAAAACATCCAACGTGATCAGCACACCTGATCTGAAGATCTCGATAGACTAAGCCTGCATCAAAAATGATTATATACGAAATGAACCTACTTTTAACATGCAGTTTTACACATTTAACTAGTTAACGTATTTGTGCCCAGTAGAGGGAAGCTCTTATATATGCCCATCAGTGTTAAATGTATATTTTATAGTTCTGGGTGAAATTCACAAATGTTCGTTGCTTGTGATCCTTTAAATTCTCCTTTAAGTATTACTTGCAGAGAACACAAAAAGTTAGCCTTTGTGAAAATGTCTATTTCTTATATGAACTGGAAAATAACAGTTAATCAGGGTTTAAATCAGAAGCCACAGTATACAATGCTATTTTTTGTTGCTAAAAAAATAATTACACTATTTACAGGCTATGTGATGCAGTAAGGGAAACAGTTTTACATTTGACACAACGCAAAAAATGGCCATTATCATCACCTGACCTTCTCTCCTACTGGTGGACTCGAATAAGGAGAGTCTTGCAGTAAAGAGAGCTTGTTGATTCCAAAACTGGCAGTGCTTTACAGTATTTCGTACGCACGCAAGGATATACTTTAAAATTATTAACGCCCACTCCTATTACTACATTCATGTATATAAAAGTTATACGCACCACTGATGTGTTTAAAATAAAAACATCTCTTTTATTTATTGTTACATAAAATGTATCGGTCACATGTTTAATCATGAAAATACTGAATGGTAAAATGGTAGTGTTTATAAATATATTTTCCATAAACATGATGTATTCAAGTTTTTTTTTGTGGCACAGAGCGTAACGTATTGCATTGGGTATTTGCTTTGTAAGCACATAACAATATTCTGACACTTTGTTGAGCTCCTACAGGCTGTAGTTATAGTACATTTCACGTGATGACACATTTATACCAGACAGCTGATCTGCAGTTTTCCAACTGATAAAGTGCCGGATGTGATTGGGCATTTTTAAATATAATCTCTAGGTGTGGGTTTGCCTTGCGGATGATCAAGGGTTGGTCTGGTGGGGTTTTGTGAGGTCCTACATCTAGAAAAGAACCCACTGACGATTTGTCACTCAGGTGACAGACACATTGATTATCCTGACCGGCTGATTCATGGATAAATTGGCAGGTTTCCCAGCCGTGACTGCTACTGGTGTGATTGCACGTGCATTTTTTTGGGCAGAAACACGTACATTACACATGATCGAGGTTGGGTTTACAAGGTCCTAAGTATAGGCATACTTTCCCTCTGTGACCACTGTTCCTATCTGTTAAGTGCTGGGATATGACATCAAATGATACACGATGAAGGGGCTTCTGTAATCCAAGCGATGAAGAGAATGATTAAAAATAAACTAAGCACTTTACCCAAAAATAAATACTACAGTATCGTGACATGCCATCCTCTGATTCTCCATAAAGATTGAAGAAATATGTTACTAAATTAGATAAAATGTTGTAGATTAGATATCTTAAAATATGAATGTGGGGGATATGTGGAAACAAAATATATTCATTTGTTGGAAGATCCTTCAGTTATGCAGCTGCAGCTGTCCTCCATGGAAGCTTGAAGTAGACAACCAATGACAGGAAAGCGCTCCCATTGAAATCAGTAGGAATGCTTTCCGCACATGTGCATACAGACTCCCGCAGTATTGATTCAGCCAGCGATGGAGCTGACTGGTGCAAAGTACATCATGCGCTAGGAGATGTGCTTGGCTGAACACATCTCCTGCACAGGAAAAGATCACATGCATATAGGGGGATTCTGTAGAACCCCATGCATTTGCAAGGTGGCACAACAAAAACTTAGAGACCACATGGACACTAAAATGCATATGATGGTTGGAGTGTCCCTTTAAACCAGCAGTCAACATGAGCGGGCTGGCAACATTCAGTGGTCTGGTAATAAATCAGCTCAACAGACATCTAGCTGACAACATGCTCAATATAAACTGCATAGTCCTATCCAAAACACATTAAAAAAAACAGAATACATACACAAAGGCTTCAGATAATCAACTCAAAATATTTGGCAGCCAATCAGGATAGGATCAGGATTGAGGGATCAGCTGTGGCCTGGGAGACATCATCTTCTCAGCAGGAGAGACAGGAAAAATGCACATCTTTTGTTGCCAACAAAGTCTTGTAAAACTCCCATAAATTCTGTTAAAACCTTTAACACAAAATATTGCTATATGTAATATTGATGTCACATTCCATCCACGCAGGGTGGGCACGGACACAGTTCATGGCAGACATGGACTTGGTGAAGGACACCATTAAGTTTTTTAATTTAAAATATTACTAAACTCTCCTCCCAGGTTAAAAATATGTTAAAATGAATCATTACCGTATATCCCATTTACAGAGGCCCAAAACAGAAATAGTAACGGACATATATATATATATATATATACTTGCTCTTACTATACCTGCAAACTCTCTGGGTTTTGTGCCAGAGACCCTGAATCGTGGGAGAGGCATTGTGGCAAGCCCAGTAGAACAACATAGACTAAAATTTAATACGCATTTGTATACACACTAGCCAGTCCTAAACGATACCCATACAAGAAAATGGGACTACATTCCCAGCATACCATGTTCATCACAAGTACACGTCTTATTGATGCATTTCTATCTGTTATTATTTCTCTTATTTGCTGATCTACTCACCTTCTATAACTCAATGCTGGCATATAATACATCTAATGAGATGGCTCAGATTTGATGAATTCTTTCAACTTCTGGAGCACTCTAGAAAAGAATGTTTTTTTTTCATGACATCTTTGCAAATTTTTCAGCCAATTGGCCTGATTTTGTTCTCAGCTTTCTTTTCCATATTTTTGGATTTAGGTTTCTTATGCTTAAAGGTGTGTACAAAGATCCACTTGAGGTAGTATTGAGTTGAGGTATAAACTCCATCGCTTTGGCTCTGGCCACAGCCGGAGCCCCAGCTGGTCATGCCTACAACACTAGTGTAGAACTTAGTTTTGCTTCTTTTCCACATCAAAGCTTCTCCACCTTCACCCTGTGTCAATCAAAGAAATCATTACCTCATGCATTCCTCAACACCGTTTTCTGAAACAAGTACTGTCCAGGATGTTGAAAACATTAACAATGTATTATCTCTAGTTAAAAAAGGCATGCAGACAAAAATTGGCTTACCTGCCAACTATCGATACGGCCTCGTATCCTGGCCACAGATTGTAGTCACCCAAAGCACCATTTTTGGGTGCATTTTACTGGAATAAAGTATGGCTCTTTAAACACACATTGGTTGCCTACATATTTCCCGCTTTTTACATTCTTCTGATCATTATAACTCTTGGGCTAATGGTGCAAAGCAGTGATATCCTTGCTTTTCCTTGGCTAAGAAATGATATTGAGAATCAAACAGTATTGAAATGTTCTGTAAGCAAAGCACTCAGAGTGCCGCTCAGTCCTAGGCAGCATTGTGTGGCACTGAATGCAGAAGAAGCACATTATTCAAAACAGAAGAAGAACCTCCACATTGATGCTATGAGTATAGTACTTTCTAATCTCTTCCTCTTAACACAGAGCATTTATGATTTCCTATATATTTTCTAATTGTTATCCTTCCCCATAAATTGTATAAAGTCGGATGTTGTTTAGCAACACTGTGAACATCAACAACTGCTTTATCTTTCTATGGCGACTTTAATACCATTGGCAACAAGCCTACAACACTATACATATAATGTTATATAAGTATGTTTAATAGAAAACTATAATAAAAATAATTTCAATTTGAACAAGAATCAAGACAACTCATGTAGGAAGGCACATAATCATTTAGATGGTGGTTTGATAATTTTGTGAATGTTTAAAAAAATAAAAAGGTAACAACCAACGGGAGTTTGTTTTTAAGATGTTCAGTGTGGGTTAGATGTGACATGGTAAACTGTGATAATAAAGACAAATAGTCCTGATGTGTCCTTGCATTGATGGGATACTTAAATATGTACTCGGTCAATAAATGTCAGTTTTTTGTTTGATTAGTTCCAATTTACCCATTTAAGACACACATGCTCTGGTTGCAAGTGGTATAGAATAACATCAAGAGGCTTACATTTCCACAATATATCAATCAGTCTGCACACGGCTTTCTAAATGAGTTGGAATTCATTCAGGTTACCCGTTGTCTGAGGGCAAAGTCTTCCTTGTGTTATGTGTGACTCATTCTAGCTTCCCATACACTGCAAGTTTGATGACCTGAACCTACTTACTTATCGATCGTATTGAATCTCCTG
The DNA here is from genome assembly GCA_009364415.1 of Spea multiplicata. Classification (NCBI taxonomy): domain Eukaryota; kingdom Metazoa; phylum Chordata; class Amphibia; order Anura; family Pelobatidae; genus Spea; species Spea multiplicata. The sequence goes on from VKOC01004067.1 coordinate 10,765, forward strand.
GTGTCTCTGATGCTGACTATGATACAGTCAAATAAATGCCCTCCCAGTTTCTCAGCCTTTACATATGCTTCCATGCTGGACTATCCTTTGTCCAGAAGAAAGCCATCACATCCAATGGATGTCACAGTGTCTGTCATTGGGACTATAAAAGCCCTATGACTCTCCTGGTTAACCTGGCGCAAATAAAATCATGGTATGTTTTTTATGGGCTGCCATATGCCATTCACAGAGACAAAATTCAAGGAGAAGCCAGTACTTGAACAACTCGGCCCCATGCCTTAACATTTGTTACATATCAAATCCCCACTCACATACATTTAGCATCTGGTCCTTGTCATAACCAAACCTTTACTCTAAAACTCCCTTAACCTTCACCATGTTTCACCTCTTAAAATGTCATGTACCCAACTTGTACCTGAATTTTATGGACATTTCCGATCACCCTACATGCCAAGTAGGCTGGCAAGGACATGCAGCTCGTATGCCTCCTCCTCTCATGTAGGTCTGTGATGTGGGTGTGAAGAAATAATGAAATAATAAAAGCGAGAGAGTGGGACATATGACCACAGCAGTACTGTCCATCATATATATTATTTTTTTATTGATTTATATAGCACCATTTATATTCCGCTGTGCAATGGGATATACAATATACAAAATAAGGCAAATAAGGACCCAAAGGAATTCTTTGTGAGCCCATTTGGATTACATGGGTCCAGTGTACCTATACGTTCTTCTGTTCTTGTTTTCTTTTCAAAATATAGCTATTATATTGTAATGTATTGAAGAACAATGTGGTTTTGTTACACATATAAAGCAAATATTTCACATATTGCACACAGTTTATGAAACTAAATTCACAACCCGCATTACACCTGCCAGGCTGTTTGTGATTCCTTTGTTGTTTGTACTCTTAATAATTAGAGAATCTCTCCTGGGAATTTAGCAAGGAAGGTGCATGAGAGTGAAAGCAATAAGGCTATTTCCACCTAATGGAATCCGGCAGTGTATTTTAGGAGCGTATGTCATCAAACCATCAACATCAATTTTAAAACTGTGCTGCAGAGAACAAAACATTGTTTACTTCTTAACTATGCAATTCTTATTGTCAGATTTTATTTAAGCACATATCACATCAAAATTACATGAAATCAGATATTAGACCATCAGAAATTGCCCAAGTCACCAGGATGAAAACCTAAATAGATCTAGAGAGAATCGTGAGAGAGCTTGTCGATATTTCATTAATGACATGTAGTAATCCAAAGGACATTTGTGATTCTTTTTGTTGACCAGATGAACTTCATGGACCTCCATGGTCTTTGCTTTACACTATATCTGAAGAAAAGAACTCTTGGAGTTCTGGAAAGCTTAGGTGTCCATAACATAAGAATGTTGGTTCACTATAAGGTATCATAAGCCTTTTCACCTGCCCACAGGGCAAAATGTGCCAGCCCTCACCTGAGAAAAAGTTCTGTAGTAGTATAGTATTGTGGTTGTATCTGATAGAAAGACAACTTCGGTCAATGATTGCAAACTACCATATCTGGTTCCATTGCCCTGTTCAATGTCCAAAAATTATGTATAAATTACATTTACACATCAAGCAATTATGTAATATAAAAAGGTATAATTAACTCTTCTAACAAAAATACGATAACCTTTGCACCTAAAATAACAGTTTACTGGAAACAAACATCATGGAAACACAGGCGGAAAAATTAGTCTGGGCCAAACCGTACAAACAGTTATAACTCTGCTAAACAGGACTGACCCAGGTTAGCTTGACTTATGTTGACAATACCATGTAACCACTGCAAGAGAAATGCTGATAACACAAGAACTTGCCATTTTCTCATGGTGTCTTTCAAGCAACCAGGGGTGTTCCAGAAAGATGTAAAGCCTAACCTCAATTGTGACATGCACTTTAGTTTGCTCGGCACACCAAATTGTTTTACTTACTTTCTTTTTGTATTTGTGCATGTAATATCATATAAAATTCAATAAATATTGTGTTAGTAGGGAGGGAGAGGGTAGATAGTGAGAAAGGCATAAATGGGTTGGGGGTGGGGGGCCCTTGACAGATTCTCGCACTGGGCCCTGAGGTTTCTAGTTACGCCTCTGCTACTACACACTGGGGAATCAGAAGCATATAATGGGGCACAGTGGCATATAGGGGGTATAAGGCATTTCTGGGGCAGGGTGGCAAGCCTGGGGGCAGATGTGCATAACTGGGGGGGGCATAGCTTTTATTTAAAAATAATAATTTACATAGTTTACATGAATTAACATTTACTGGTAAAACTTTTTTCTTTTTTTCCTAAATTAATATTCAGATTTATATTATAAGCAGTATAATATATAAAATGTATTTTATGTGTTTGTGACGGTGTGCATATGTGAATTAGTGTATAAATATATATATATATATATATATATATATATATACCTGTGTATGTGTGTGTGATCTCATCTGCTTATTAGTGTGTCCCTGAATGGCAGAAAAAAAATGTGGTCACCCTAATTGTATTATGTAAACACTAAAATAATTCTAAAACAGAAAATAATACAATATTGCAAAAACTAATTTTTTATGTGCTGCTTTTAAACATTTTATTGGAGTCCATAATGCCTTTGAATTGTTCTTTATAGTACATTCTTAGGAAGCAAAGACTTACTAAAGAGTTCAATGCCTACAGCCATTCAATCTTGTTTGTCTTTATGTTCAATAAAGTTTCTGCCGCTTGTATAACAAAAAAATAAGTAAACAAACGCCGCAGGGCCTGCCGGGAATTGTAGTCTTGGCTGCTCTTTCCTCCCAGTAGTATATTCCCAGGATTCTTCAAATGGACGGAGCAGCGGCACCGAATAGAGGAGGAAAATTGGATTGAAGCGGGATCCGTTAGCTGGTATCACGGAGCCTCACCCAGGTACAACACGTATGCCTTACCCCTCAAGTATATGCTGTTATTCCCCTCTTTTTTTGTGTTACAAATGGGTTTTTTTCGCCAAAAATGTAAAGCATCCAGTCTAGTCTGTTATACGTGTATACATGTTCCGTGCCGTTCAGTGTCCTGTTTACACCGACTTTGCAGCGTTCTATTGTCCTCCTTAGACTTCTAAATGGTTGATGGGCTGTAAGCATTCTTTTTCTCCTAAAGACTTCTCAGCTCACCCTCTCCCACCCTACATCCTCCTAATACTTTCTACATAACGGGGAAAGCGGATCTGCTGCCTTCCCTGAACCCCGTTTAGGTAATAAGGAGTAAGCAGGGAAGCGATCGGGTGATTTTTACTTCTACTTGGTGTTTCCTTTGCGTGTTTGTTTCCTGCCCCGGGAACTAGAATCCAATTATTATTATTATTATTGTTATTGTTATGATTATTATTATTGATCCGATCCGTGAGATGACACCATAGGGTGGATAGAGTGTGAGCCGGATATAGTAAATCCTCGCCAGGGATTTGTTTGCCTGCTCATGTTCTCAGGAGGTTGTGTGATGTTCAAAGTATGTTATAAGAACTTGTATCGGACACCCGGTTACTAATTTACTGTTGATTCGGATCCAGAGCAGTCTGGATTTCAGTCCTTGGGATGGATCCCTTTACTTATTGAGTAACACAGCCTGCTGCATTGATAACACTTGGTTAACCCCCCCCCCTTAACTATTTCGGTATCAGAAGACAGTGAGAAGTTCCAAACAGAAAGGGCCAAATATATTAAATATATAAATATGTAACATATACATAATATGTAACATAACGAATTATTATTACTAGCAATACTATTTCTTCACTTTTATTTTTTTTTTTTTTTTACGGTTTTCTTAGCTTTCCCTTATTTTCTTCCTCTTTTTATACATTCCTTTCTTACCTTTAGTAAATAAAAAAAATCTAGGCACCAGTGATTTTATTTAATTTACCCCCCACCCCCCATTATTCTTTAGGGAGTCGTGTTCATAGATTTCAGTGTAGGAATAGCTGGCTGCCAGGAGTAAATTAGAGGAGCCATCGATACCTGGTTCCTGGTTTCTGTCCAGCGCTGCCTGCCCGTTATCAGAAACTCCCACGCGATGTATGAAACAGTCCTTGCTGGTTTTTTATATTTATTTTCAGCAGGCATCAGTTGCATAAATAAAACAATCCTGATCAAAATGAGGCAAATACACAACATTACTTTATAAACCAGGTTAAAAAAAAACAAAAAACCAAAACCGAGAAGTTTTAAAAGTTCTGGAACTATGTCCTATTGAATCATACGTTGTTTCTGTACTTTCCACTGTAGTGTTTATTAAATATGTCGCACAGTTTGTTCAAGGGAGCAGCGGAGATCTTTCCGTCCGCGAAGTTGGCTCTTGCCTCCTGACTTTTTTTTTTCTTTCTTTCTAATTCTTAAAACACTGTGTCTAATTTTTTTTCTTAACATTTTAAGTCAAAGTCAGGACTTAATATAGATGTTTTGAAAACCAAAATACATTCGATGAAACCAATAATACATGAATAGAAGTTAAAACAGCACCAAAAACGCTCTTATTATAATTATCTTTATTTAATATTCTGTTTTGTGTTATTCAGATTAACATTTTTAGCCCCGACCCTTCCACAATAGGGTTCGACAAGAAATAAGCTCCTTTTAGCCCATCTATTCTGCTGTAAAAATCCTCATATTCTGCATAGCTTTATATCTTTCTTCCACTTCCCATCGCTCTCCTCTCCTCCAAGCTTTGTGTTTTTGGAAATGTGTTTCTCCTGCAAACCATTCATCGTTTTGGTAGCACTCTAAACTCTCCAGAGTATACGTAGGTCTGTTCACTATTGTTGTTCGAACTACTTGATTTCGAAATACGTTATGACGATCCGACCCTGCTGCGGGAGGAGATTTGCTACTTATGCATCTAGGTATGCAACCCAGCACCGGGCTTGATTTTTCCATTCTTCCGATTGAAATAAATTATTAGCCATTTTGCTTATTCTGCTAATAAATAAATAATAAAAAAGTAGCACCCAGGTACCCCATTAATAGCAAGGCTTTTCTCTCAATATTTTCCATTAAGTCGAACCTTCTATCTCCTGTCACTCCTGCAATTTCTTTACCCATCCAACCGTTTTAACATCCAGACCCAGATATTGCTATTCCAGAATGAGTCGTTAATGAGGGCCAATGGCCAATGCCTTGCTGAAACCCAACTGCGCTAAGTCTTTGGCTCTCCGTGGGCTATTAAATCAGTTATATTTGACAATTTTGTTTGCTGCATACTCTTGCATTGATCCTGTAAGCCACTTAACATTCGTATTTTTAACAATGCTTTCCCTTAACTTGCATTGCATTATTAATTCTGAGCTAAGGTTTACCGGTCCGTAGTTGGCAGGCTTCCCCCTGCTGCATTTCTTTGTGAAGTCGTACTACAATTGCCAACTTGCCATTTTTCTTGGACTACCCCTGTCAGTAACGACTGGTCTAAATAAATCTGTTAATGGTGTTACCAGCTCACTTTGAAACTCCTTGTTATATGTTGGCCAACGTGGACTAAACGCTCCATCTTCTTCCAGCTGTATGTTAAGGAAGTTGCTCTGTGACATATCCAGTTCTTATTTACAGATTACCTGGCATAATTATACAAAGACCCACTTAAGAAATCAGATGCGCTTGCATGGTCCCGTTTTGTTATGGTCCCGTTTTGTTATGGTCCCAATGCATAGGAAGGTTCAGCAGAATCCCATCCTCCTCAGCCAACCCCTTAGCTGAAAGAGCATTATGGGAGATGTAGTCCTGCAGCAGCTGGAGGGCCCCAGGTTGGACGCCCCTGCCCTAGTTGGCTCCAGTGGTGGATCGGTGAACTCTGTGGGCAGAAAGCACCCCAAAGGACTGTTATATGTGAGGCCCAAAGGCCACCTTAGGGCCTTACAATAATAGAAGCCTTGGACCTCTTGTACATCATGCTCATTTAGACAGGAGCCATAGTAAAATCTGTCGTTTTTAAGCAATATAAACAAAACCGTTTGTAGAACCAATACACATTTACGCAATCTTTCTAAAAACTTATTTCCCAGGTTTTAATGAAGTACACATTTTGCTTCCTTTGTTTTATTTATATAGTGCCAACAATTTACGCATCGCGTCTTACAGAACTGTTAGACTGAAACAAACCGGTACAGTAATTAAAGAGGGCTCTGCTCGCTGATGAACCCCTCGTATTTTTGTGAGGTGATGGCAGGGTATTTTTATAAATCTTTTTTCTTTTTCTTTTCTTGTGAAGATTTAGAAAACATATTGTTACTTATGGTCTATAAATGTACGGTATATATATATATTATTTATGTGTGTGTAAGGGCAGTGCATGTATGTATATGTTAGCAAATCAATCAGCAAATCACCGGTAAGGTACATTGCTTGCCGTGATTGGCTGGTTGTTGTACGCTGGGTGGAGGGGTAGTCTTATACGGCGAGTATAGTCCAAACTCTATATTTGTACTGTAAAAGTCTTATACGCCGGAATATACGGTATTTATTTTTTAATTGGGTTTTTTCCAAGGTTGCCTGATTTACCTGTGCCGTGTATTTTCTTAACCTGCACCCCTCGGATTCTCCTATAAAAGAGAGGATTCATTCTGTGACTGTATTCCTCTCTACTGTTTTTCTTGCTTAACCACTTAAACAATTTTGCCTTGTACTGCTGGTTTTTTCTTTTATTTCCCCCCATGGAATCCTTGCAGAGGATCCAGATCAAATTTAGCTTGAACATTTCACCGCAAAAAAATGTATTCTCCCAGAGACCAGTCTGAGATCTTCACAATATAGCGCTTCCGTTGGCAATAGAATATGATAACTGCCAATTTTCTGCTGATGCGGGGAAACATTTTACATTTTAGCCAGTCATTCTAAGAGGAAGAATCCCACCGCCAGTCCTGATGTGGTAATTGCTAACACTCCGGTTGATTGTTATGTCCTCCAAAACAATGGGCACCTGTTTTTGCAGCGGCAGTTTGGATTTTTGTCACATCTTGTCATTTTTGTGAAGAAAGGAAATATGACTTGAATTCATGGAAACAGCTGCTCAGCTTTTACTCCTCTCACTGAAGATTTGAAGCAAGATATATATCATACATACATACATACAGCATATAAAATAAACCTAGTAGAATAATAATGCACTTTTTTATAATTTTTGTTTTATTTTACAGGCTTCTTATTCTGATTCCAGTTTGAGCCCATGGAGAACATGAGTGACGGTAAGTGACTACACGTGTGAAGAGGCATAAAGTCTGACAAAAATAGCAGAAGCATAGTTCCTTTTGGAGTCACAGCTGATGTGAGCTTGTAATGTCCTGTTTTAAGAGGCTCACAAAGGCCTTTTATATGAAGGAGCGTCAAACAATTGACGTTTGCTGTTGTCATGAGCCTGTCAGAACAAAGTGATGCTGATCATCAGCCCATGTTTGGGTTTCTTCATATTATCTTTGAATTGCTGAGGATTACGTTTTGTTGTTGTTGTTGTTATTACTGTTAGTATTTAAAAAGTGAAGAGTTTAATGCTGTGCTGTTAAAAAGCTGTTTGCGATAAATACGATTCGGCGTTTATAATGCACTCTTGATTAAATGTATCTTGTTAGAGGCTAGTAGCTCACTAATAGGCAGCATGGCGGTTTTACCACTATTTTTTTGTTCTGCGCATAGACTAAGGGCTTCTGAGGTCTTGCAAGCTCGGATGATTCAATATGATATGAATACATGTAATGGTTGAGACATAGGGGGAATGGTCTGCAGGATAAAATATTAACAGAAAGAACTAAGGGATCTCTATGTATAGCTTGGAGGAAAGAGGAGATAAATAGAGACATTTAAATACTTGAACAGAGGAGCAATGCTAGAACAAGAGATCGTAGTCTGAAACTAGAGGGTTTATATACAACAGAGTGATTCTACTACACAGAGTGAAATTAAGCATGCATGGGATGGAATAAAGCTATTCAGGAATCTTAGACAACATCAAGAACTGATTAGGACCCGAGTCCTAAGCAGACTGGATGGGCAGAATGATTCTTACCTGATGTCAGGTAGGATGGTTTCTAGTTATCTGGAAGTGATAAAGCAACCAAAAATGGGATGCTGCAGCATGATAGCAGCCATATTATACAGTGCAGCAGGAAATATGTTGCATGTCAGTGTAAGAATGCTGGTGGTGGGGCTGCAACAACTAATAGATAAAATCGATTAGTTGAATCAATTTTATCGAATATAAGGTGAGGTTTTTTTCAGAGCAAATACCCCTCGTGTTATAATCGGACTTGCAATAGAGGTTGGATAATAACATTAAGATCCAGATCCCCTGCAGCGCTGCAGGGGAGCTGGATCCTCCTCTCTGACAGCCGCGGGCATCTGTGCGACGCGCGCAGACAACCTCCGCTTCTACCCTTTACTTCCGCTGGGGCTTCTATGACTGAGCAACGGTGTAACATGACCTTCCGGTGCTCCATCATAGAAGCCCAGGCAGAACTCCCCCGAGCCAGTGTGCAGTCCTGGCCGCGTCCTGCAAGGGAAGGCTCCGGGTAGCCGGAGCCCGGAAGTTCCTAGGTATGGTTATAATAACCTTAAGGGATTATCCTTCATAGCTAACAGCTAGAAATACAGATATTGACAGACTTTGTAGGGTATGTACAGGATGTATGCTCTATCCTTCTCTTTTTTTTGTGTGTCTAGTTGTGCCGTATTTGTGATGGAGTCCAAGGATCTTGTGTCTGGTTTGTGTCATGCCGAATGCCGATGGTGTCTGTGTTTTCACTGCTGAATAGGGGAACTAGCATCTGCTTTGCTCCAGGCCCTATCAGTTCACATCAGTGTCTGTGCAAAGTGCCCTTATGTTCTGTCAAAGCCGTGCGAAACCCTGAAAACCAAAATAGTTGAAAACCCCAAAAGTTTACAATTCTGTGTGTATAATAATTTGGTTCGCCAGCACTTTTATATGTTATTTTATAGCAGCTTGAATCATGTTATCGGACAGATACGTGTTGTAGAAAAGCCTTTTTAAAACTCTCCTGCTGATATAACATTTATGTTCTTCTTTATGGTTCATTACCCATACTTACTCGCATCCTAATATTCCACACTAATATTTTCAATTTTTTAATGCCCCATCTTCTTGTTCATGTGCTGACTCATCCAATCCAATATGTCGGTGATTTTCCCGAGCCGTCTGCATTGTGTTTTGAGGAATGCTTGCACAGAAAGTGCAGTATCGCTTGCAGCTAATGTGATGTGATAAGCTCTGGGGATCTGGTCTCCGAGAGAGAGTGCAATTCAGACCAAAAGATCTATATCAAATGAGAGTATCTACGCGTGCAGGTAGTGAATACTGGGGTTATAGCGCATACCTCCTTGATACAAATGGAGCGTGCCAGGCAAATCTCCAGGAAAAACACCTTTTTAGTGCCAATAACTAATAGGTACCTATTATATCAGATACACAGGTTCCCGAATAAAATAAATGGTAAAACGTGTTTGTCATTTCCACGGTATGCAAGATGTAAAAACTCACATGTAAAATCGATTGGCCAATTTGAGTAATAGATATATATTTAACAAACCAGATGGTGAATAATTTTTAGGGTCATTATTGTATATGTATACTAATGTTTTGCTGAAAAGAAGACAAATAAATTAACATGTAGCACTCTAGTTGTTGAACTTCGGGTCACAAATTGTAGTGAGATTACATGTGGAGAACTTCAGAGAAGAAAAGAAGTTAAATTATTAAGTATTTGGGTCAATACTGGAATATTGGTTTAAAACAATTAATATTTGGTACCAAATAAAAAGCATTTCATTTGAAACTAGGAGGCATATTGTGTTTGCATATTTTGAATGCCCTTTGCACATGCCCTTACAATTTCCTTATTTAGCATCCAAGTAACGTGAAGCTTTCTGAAACAGACTCAAGGAATCGAAGGTCTGTGGAAACGGCTATGAAGGGCATTGGTATAAAGCATACAAATGTGCAGTTCTTTGGAAAGCTTTCTACCAGTTTAGAATAATAACATAAAAAGTCCTTCACCATACAACACTTTTATTCTTCAGTTCAATAACACAATGTGTGTGTCTATACTGTGTGTGTGTATACCGTATTGGCTCGATTATAGGCCGCACCCTTAAAGTTTGGTGCTTTCTTATAGATTTGCCACTCTGCCCCCCCAGACTTACCAATGCATCCCCAAACTCCCTGGTGCCTAGTAGTGCCAGCCCATGAACGTCTGCACGAGGCAACCTCTGCCACTTCTCCTCGCAGCGATGCGCGTAGACAACCTCTGCTGCCGGAACTTCCGACGGGCTTCTATGATGGAGCACCGGAAGGTTATGGCATGCCGGTGCTCTTATAGGAGCACCGGCGGGAGTAGCGGCAGCGGAGGTTGTCTACTCGCACTGCTGCAGACGTCCACCGGCTGCCGGAGAAGAGGAGCCAGGTCACCAGTGCTGCATGGGATCTGGATTCTAACCCTGCTCCTTGCCCGCCCGGTGCCCGGAACTGCATGTCCTGTGGAGCTGGGCGATACGAATTGCGCATCCCTGCTCTAATCCCCGATTATAGACCGCACCACACGAAGTGTTGCCTATATTTGGGCCAATACGGTTTGTGTGTCATATATATATATAATATACACGCACAATCATTTCTAAACAGGTTGGGAGTGTGTGTGACTCTTAGGAAAATGCATAGGGGAATTCATGAAATTGAATTTGCAAGTGGTTAAGGACATAAACAACTAACATTTAGGAGAAGCTGCAGCAATAGACCCTCTAGAACTGTCATGGACATGATGTATATGGGGGGATTCTGCAGTGCCCCTCTGTACATCTGGAGGGGCCAAACTTAAGTTTAAGAGACCAATACGATATATACATTTAAAATCCATATGATGGCGTTCCTTTAAGAGACAAAGCAGCCAGTTACTGTGTAACATATTAACAAAATCACGACAAAGGGAACTTTGTCCACACACACACACACACACAGCTGAGAAGTTAAAATATTCATTTGTGATTATTTGCATCTTTTTGTGTTCACAAAGTCTTATTGTACTCTGGTACTCTGCGAAAAAAGTTTGGACATGCCTGTCTTAAAGGGTTAAATTTAGCAAGCGATACTGTGTGGAATTTCTTCCTTTGCAAATGTAGCCAGCGTGGTGCATGGTACAAAATCAGGAAACTGCAGAACAAACAGTTTTTCCCTCTTTGTCTTTAGAAGACGCGGTTTAAAAGCACAGCAAAACACCACTGGAAGGATCTACCCCAACACTGTGATTTTCACTGATTTTGTTGGCTGTAAATTGACAAAGTCACTGCAGGCAGACATATTCTTCTTATCTGAAATTATTGTGTCGTAATGCAGGCCTGTTGATTCTTCTTATTCTAATGGCATTGATCGTGGCCGGAACTGGTAGAGCCTTCTGTCTCCAAGTTTAACTGGAGAACAGGCGTAGAGGTGGACATTTGGAGATCTTCATGGAAGAACAAACACAACCGGAAGAGGTACACTTAGACTCCCGTCCACAACATCATATCTATCTCCCTTTTTGATCTTATGTTTGTGTTTGTTCTTCTATTGCGTTTTTATAATGCCTTTCTGCACCTGGTTTCCACCTACACATAGATGGCTATTTCCACTATCATGCCATCAGTGTGTGTGTGTGTGTGTACAACTAATGAGCTCCCCAGTGCAATTTATAACCATAAAAAAAGAGCACAAACCAGGTCTTTTCTACAAAAATAAAAATTACAGAACATATTCCATCCCTACATGGCACCTTTTTATCAAGAGAATGCGAAGGCTGACACATATAAAGCAAAAGCGTTGTATATTATTTATTTATTTATTTTTTTACACAAGGCGTTTGTAAGACCTGTTCTCCTATCCCAGCATTCAACTCCTCATCCCAGGAGAAACTATGTGGTGGGCCCTTCAAGATGTGTAGTTGTTAGGGTTATTATTAGGGACCACTAGTAATATTCAAATGTTTTCTACTGATATTTGTATAACCCAGTATTGTCTGGGTTACTGAACAGCTAAGCTCCTGCGGTTATTTCTGGCTGTGGAATTTCCCCTGGTGAACTCAAATTGTCTCTGGTTGTAATCTGTGAGATGTGGACATCGATGACTGCATGAGGCATTGTAAACTGAGTTGGTATCAGCCTGGGAACGTAAAATTTTCCAGGAACCTTTACTTTAACAAGTTATGCAGTGGCAACAATGTTTTCCTCATCTGACTGCAAATATATACTAGATGAAACCAAGAACAGAACAAAGTTATTCGCCGAATGCTGTAATTTTGTAGAATTTCATAAAATATCTTTTAACCCCTTAAGGACAATGGGCGGTCCCTAAACCCATTGAAAACAATGCATTTTGAGCCCCTCCATGTACAGGCTTTGTCATTAAGGGGTTAAAACAGCCAGACCAGGTTTTTTGGTTTGTTTTTTTTTGTTATAATATAATATAGCCCCGAGAAAATACTTTATTCACAGGGCTTTACTTGAATGTTCAATTCCTTAAGCAGGGTCATCTATTACATGATAATGCATCCTGAAAAGAAAAAAAAAATATATATATATATATATGTGTGTGTGATTCCTAGAGTAAAATTCTTGGGGATCTTGAAGTTTTTTTTTTTTTTTTTACTGGAGAAAAAGGAAGAAAAGCAGAGTAGTTGGAAAATCTACTTACTGGCCAGACTAAGACTGTAGGTAAACTTTACACTGTGACGGGAAAAACATTGATAGGAATCATTTAGAGAAAAGGTTTTTTGAATTAATATTATCTTTTATTGATATAGTTAGACCTTAATTGAGAGATTTTGTAAATCTGAAAAATTAGGTTAACTGTGAGAGGACCAAAACCATCAACTTCTGTATACCAACAAGATGAGCCCAGTCCCAAACCAGTTTCCCTGCAGCGCCCCTAGAGGCAAACATGCATATTGCTCTTATTTGAGAATTGAATTCCAACTTTTCAATTGTATTCCAGGATTTACTTGTAAATGATTTGGGGACTTGTAATGATTTGAGACTTTTTATGTAAAGTATCAAAGTCTTCCATGAAGGTTTATATAGTTTGAATACCACGTCACAACCCTATTATTTATTGTTGTAAAAGAGCATATTCCACATTCCATTTTTTTTTCTTTCTGGCAAAACTTCCCAAAAAACAGCTTTGAGGGGGGAAAAAACAGTTTTCCCCTGTTTTTTATTCCTCAAGCCTTCCCATTTCTAGTGATTTTGTACTGTGGACTATGTCCATGTATACATTGGTATGGAATAAACATTTATGGGCACTTGAAGAGACATACAGGCAGCCATTTAGTCTGGCTTAGGCCATTGCTCAATGGGCTAGCTAATATTCAACTGTTTTTTTTTTTTTTTTTCTACATTTAGCAGCCTTGGATATTACAGGTCCAGCATGTCCGTTGTCTGGGCTTTTGGGTGCTACATCCTTTTGAACTAGATTAATGCTGCATGCGTTTTCAAGAGGTTCCAACCTGGGTTTTATTTACTTTTTTTTCCTCTTCAATGCCAATCAGTGTGACAGCATTTTTAATCTATGTACAATTTAAATACTAGCTTTTCAATTTATGTTTTATAGTGTTCTTGACGGAGAATGATGCCAATTCCATCTTAAAGCGATACCCAAGAGCCAACGGTTTTCTTGAAGAGATAAAGCAAGGGAACATCGAACGTGAATGCAGAGAAGAGTTGTGCAGCTACGAGGAGGCAAGGGAAGCATTTGAAAATGATGAGAAGACTGTAAGTACCACTAACCCATGATCTACAGTGAGGTTTATTCACTAACACTGGGAGAGTTTGCTGGAGCACTGTTTTTTTTGACTCCTTGACTTCTCTTTGCATTAAGAAGGATCAACCTCAATCTGCAAAATGTATGATGTGGGAGGCATTATGCAGGGTCAGTTCAGCCATTCTTTCTGGATAAACGTGCAGTTTTTCAACTCGGTTAAGGGAAAATGCTTTTTGTATGTGGCTGAAGCAGTATGAGTTTATGCTGCATTAATCCTTCCATGAGAACGACCTATGGAGCTTCATCAGCATTAAAAGTGTTAAAATAATACAAAAAATAAAAAAAAATAACCTTAAACAGCAATGACCTAGAAATCAAAGGTACTTCCAGGTCAGCTGCTGACTTTTTGTAATCTTACACACACCTAGCCTCAACAGGTCCCATGTATAATACAGACCCCCCCTACTTTGACTTGTCTATTTACTTCACATGATGTCCTCTTGAAGCTCATGGCAGTTTCAGATTTTTGGTTAAATTGAAATCTTCTTCTACATAAAGAACCTGGATTAATTAACAGACGTGTGCCATGTGTGTTTTTGTTTGTTTGGTTTGTTTTTTTAATCCTTCAATCAAATTCAGAAATAGCTAAACCAATCTATAAAACAAAGCAAAGTTTTATTCCCTAGGCATCCAATAAAACATTGTGCTCATGCGATGAGTTTGTGTGATATAACTGCACACTGCAGTGTTTATTTATCTGACTCGTATGCCATGTATTATTATATCTATATAACTAACACAAATGATAATACGGAAAGAACCGTAAAAAATCTGTTTTAGAAGTAGTAGAACCTCATTTGATATTTCTATGTGGCCCCTTTTAATTTCATATAAGCCTTCAAGCTGTACCCAGGTCCTTGTCTCATGCTCTGTAGGTCTATTCCTATCCCATGAAAACAGCTATTTTACAATTTTTGCAAAAAACAAACAACAAAGTTTCTCCTACACAATAAGTAAAAGCATACAATCAACGTGCTAAAGTACAAGTTGAATACGCTAATGAGAATTGAAGTATCCCAAATACATGGACTATCCTTGTAATAAAGCAATTAATAATGCTGCTGAAAAATGGTTATGTCACTAACCTGCCTGTCGCAACTGCTGCTTTTTTTAATCGAGGCTGCTCAAAAAAGGGAACTCTACTATCTGAGGTGAAACCCCAATAGATGTTTTCAGGTATTCTATCACTTGCGTTATTGTTTTTAACCTAATATTTCAGGGCATTTCTAGCTGGGGCCTCTACGTAAGACAAGTCTGGTCATTTTGTTCAATATTTCCTTCATATCCCGTATTCTCTCGGTTAAGAATCCAGAATGTGTGACATTTCTCCTCTACATGAAATCTCTATCTGTGTTGTGGGTCATGTATTGTTGGTGAAAATAGTGGAGCTTTTTTTTTTTAAAAAAAAAAAAACTTATTATGAGTATTATTAATGGACCTCTTATACTGCTTGTGAACTGAACATTGCTAGAGAAAAAGTCTAGAAAAGACTAGGGATGTCTTCAGGACTTCTTAACCCGTCGGCTTTGCTTGTGCTTGTTACTCTTGATACAGTTATTGAAAGTTCTTTCTTTCACTCATAATTTATTCCCATGCAAAGTAATCCATAAAGTAAACCCTTTTGCCAGACAGGTCACAGATTCCGCCAGGTATGTTAATTGTTGCATCACTTTATTTCCGTATGAAGAGGAACGCAGGGAAGTAATGAAGGTGGGGTTGAGATTTGGAAACTCTCAATGCTTGGTATAGGGAAAGCAATAAATGTGATCTGCCAAGTAATAGCTGCACACCTGCCTCCTTCCTGTCATTTTGCTCCTTCTTGTTCTAAGAGAACGTCGTGTAAGGGATCATTGAGAGCTTCCAGAACGTAGGTGATCCAAAGCAATGTCCTTTAGCAGGCAGCCAGGCAGTGGAAGCGTAGCTGCGACGTTCTTCCAGGTGACCAGACGCATGTATCCTGCTTATGGTTTGTGTATTTTGGCTTTGGCTGTGCTGTTTCTATTTGAGCTGCCGTGATATTGCTAGGTTGCTGTGCTGGATTTAACCTGTTTATATGTTCTGTGTGTTACATGCTTTCCACACTCTACATCAGGAAAGTATGTAACACACAACATATACACAAAAGTGCATTCAGTATACAATGCATATAGCAAATGCCAAACTTATCGAACCATATTGACCGTGACTTATGAACACCTTGTTCTGTTTGTTGTTACCTAACTGTTTTAATTATATATTATATAGCAGCTGGACTTTATACAGAACCAGAAATCTTTTTTGCCTCTTTTACAGATAAAATACACAGGATTGTGAAATCGGGACTTTTCTCTGCTTGTCTGGCTTTACGATTACTTGTGTTCAGCAAGCCATGGTTGCCTGTTAAATGTTTTCTACAGACAAGGAAACTTCTATAGTTCTAATAAAAGTAGTTTACTTTATCAGAAAGTGTGGACAGGTTGCTATCACTTGAGTGAGACTCCTTTTTACGCGCATTTCTGAATATCTGTTTGTTTTATATTCGGTAAACAGGTCTGTTTGCTTTTTGTTTTTTAAATTTATTTTGTATGTTTTTTCTTATTTTATTGATATGCCATAAATGAGTGAATCAATGGTGGTTTATGTCTTCTCTTTTACTGTTGGCTAATTTTTTATAATATAAGATTTATTTTTATAATATGGCGCCACCTACTGGTTGATAAATACCATAACTGTTTAAAGTTTTTGTTTTTTTGTAAATTACATTTTTATTGAGGATTTACGCAAAACAAAGAATAGCAAGCAACATGGGGTAAAAGGAAAGATACAAATATCAGGAACAATTTAAAAAAATGAGGTTCGCGGAATACAAATATAATTTGACAACCCAGTGAAACATTTACATAAGGCGCCGTGGGCCCCTGCCGAAAACTGTTTTTTTATGTCCACAGTCACTATTTGTATATTTTCTTAAAGTTACATAGTTAAACGTTGCCTTTTTACATAGCAAACCAATGCCGTAATATTACATAAAATTGACCTATATAGATTAAAGATGAGCTCTGCCACACCACTTCAAGCACCTCTAGCATATTACAAATCATAGACTTACATGTATGTTTACCGTGTGCCTTTATTATTTTTCCATTGTTCCAAATAATGTTACATGTTGAAGCAAAATAGTAATGAGTGTCTACTTTGCAGATATTTTAATAACAAGGAAAACAATTGAGACAATCGATTATTTAATGTTGCTAGTGATGACCAGCTTTAGGTTTCAGTTCTCTGGGTTAGATTTTGCCAGTTCTGTCTTTGCAAAGGTATAATTCTACTGATCATCAGCTCTCCTATGGACTAACTAATGATCTATGTAGGAGAGATGGAGCATTACCAAGAAGACAGGCATGTTAAAGCCGGCTGTCAACGAGGAGTTCTGTATGTCCTAGATATGAGTGTATGCGTCACAATAATATACCAGAGTGAAAATACAGACTGTGATGACACTTTGTGGCACCGGTGTATAGTTAGCCACTGCTTAAGCCATTTTGTTTCGTTTACAAAGAATATTGAAGGATGTTTGCCTTCTATGTCACACTTCTTGGGCTTGTAGCTTAATATGTTTTCTCTAGGATTAATATCCCTATCACATTTTCTAGGGAGTGGAAACGGAGCTCCCATTGTCAGTTGGCATAGCAACAGCCAATCACCTTATGCTATCTGAATCATTGATTTTCTTGTTGATGGTTTTCGTAGCCTCAATGTGATTGGCTGCTGTTTAATGCTGTTGAACATGTGCAAGGCAGTCCACTTCAGTGGCGTCCATGCAAAATTAATACAATTTATGGGGTCTAGATTATTAAAAGAAACAGAGTTGTAGAATGCCAGCTGTGTGGAGAGATTTCTTTGGAACTAAACTTTTTTTTTTGTTTGTTTGTTGCCTTTTAGGATGTGTTCTGGAAAGAGTATACCAAAAGCCACCAGGGAGACGTCAACTCTGACAGCAACTGGTATCCATTTTATCTGGCCTTCCCATTGATCATAGTCTTTTTTGTCATCCTCGTCATTCTTTTTCTGGTCTGGAGGTGCGTTTCTAAAAAGAAGGCAAGTAGGCAGACGGCTTATGCACCCAGAGGAGTTCGGGAAAATGTCGCTGAGGTGGGGATCGATCCCTATGGAGCAAGAAGCCATCATTCACAATATCATGGCTCTGCCATGTGTTCTCTGGAGGATGCTGTCGACCGGGGAGCGCATCCTTCGGGTTTTGTGGATTATGATGTACATTCTGATACTCTGTCTGCTGGCTTATCAAACTCTGATCCTCCCCCTTCCTATGAGGAAGCAACAGGAGAGAGGTGTGTAACAATAAGCGGACCTCCCCAAAATCCCTCTGAGCCACCTCCACATTATGAAGATATAGTTTCCTCTGCTGTCACAATACCTCAAGTCTCCGCTGTCAAGTAACTTTGATTTTTTTTTTTTTATTGCTTATTGAAGTATTTTAAATCACAATATTTTTGCCTTTTGGACATTTTACTTTAACTTTCTATAAACTTTTTTTTTCTTCCTCATCAAAATAGAAGAGTATAATCATTTGCACATGGACTCTTGTCTGCCTAGATTCTGTGAATTTCAGTTATGCTATCACCTTCATCATCAGATCTAGGGTACATAGTTTCATTATTTAAATCATTTTATTTACCCAGTTATTGCAATAACAGTGTCCTCTGCGGGCTTGCCTAAGACTATAACCACTATTAACCTGAGTGCATTTATTTTCCCATGAAGGAAGTACAAAGTTTACCTTTTTTAAAGAACTCTAATTTTGGTGCTTAAATCTTTATAATGTCTGGAGATGTTAAAATATCAATAAAAATGAATTATACGCATAGAAAGCAATATATTCTATCTGTTGAATTAAAAGCTTATGCATTTTATTACTACTCTCATGGATTTCTAGGTTCTCTCCCAAGAAATTACACAGAACTGGAGAAATATAGAGTTCCTTCTTTACTTAAATGCTTACTTACTCAAATGCACCATTGGTATAACTCCTGGAAGCGTTAAACATCTTGGCGCCTTACATGACTGACGGTATGTCCTTCAAATCAGCATCATTAGGCATCTGACAGGTCTAGCGTAGCCATGCATGCCATGATTGTTTTCATTTTGAAATGGATCTGCTTTATGTAGGACCACAAAGCCCTGTAAAATGAACCTTTTCCTTTACCATGAACTCTTGGATCATTGAAGTCTAGGCTTCCCCTGCAGGCTGGAAGAGTGGACACAACAAAGCAGGAAAGGGCCTTTGCTTGCAATTAGGGCTGCAGCTAACTATTATTTTCAAAATTGATTAGTTGGCCAATTTATTTTTTCGATTAATCAGATAAAAAAATTTACATTTTTCATTCATTTAAAATAATTTAATAAACAGGATGTTAAAAACAAACGGCAGAATAAAAGAACTTTGATAAAAATGCATTTCTTGTTTTTATTTCCCAACCTGCACCGCCCCCCCTATTTATGCACATTTGAGCCCAGGCTTCCCACGCTGCCTCCCAGATATGCCACGCTGCCTTCCCCACGTATGACCTATACCCCCCAGATATGTCACTCCGTTCTCCCCAGATATGCCGGATACCCCTCAGATATCCCATAATGCCCTCATAGATTCACAGACTAGTTCACAGCACACTGACACCATACTTTTATGAATAAATACAGGATTAATCTTCACTGCCCCCAGGATTTAGATTCCACTTAGTTTGCCCCCCCCCCTTTACCTCTAACTGCACCTTAAGTTAACTTTATTAAATTAACCCTAAAGACCCCAAAAACCATAACTGCCCCTAAATGAACCCTAAACACCCCATCAACTATAACTGCCCCTGAAATTAACCCCCACCTCCCATAACTTTCAGCAGCCCAAATATTAATTTGCAGTGTGGAGGCTATAAGGAAATGGGCGGGGCCAATCATCAGTGTGACTGCAGGGAGGAACTGGGAGAAAAAGGGGTGGGGCAATAGTCAGTGACAGCAGGGAGGGGCTGTAAGTAGTAACTGCTGTGAGTCACACTGAATGAAACGTATTATAAAAGAAGGGGTATTTTTCAGAGCATTTGCTCTGAAAAAAACCCTCATTATATAATCGATAAAAACTGATTCAACTAATCTATAACGAAATACGTTGGCAACGATTTTTATTATCGATTTGTTGTTGCAGCCCTACTTGCAATTCTATATGGTACACTTGAGCTATGATCCATAATACCCAAATATCTGATGTATTTTGTCTACAAGAGTCAAGGAAGTAACATAGATGACCCCTATCAGGATAGGCCTGGCTTCAAAACTTAAAACGGTTGCTCAGTTGCAGCATTTCCCTCTGCCATGTGTGCCCTTGAGGAGTGAGGCTTATCTCTTGATGTCTTGGAGCTACAGGGTTCTTCCTTGAGGAATGAAGCTTGGGGATGAAATGGCCTTTCTTATATTTTCTAATGAGGAAATCAACTGCGGCCACATTTCTGGGCATATCCTGATCTGTATCTTCCACACTTAGCTCCCCCTGCAACGTCTGCATCCCTGCTTTAACTGACTGAGCCAGTGAAGCTGAATCAATGCAAGTTTTAAAACACGTAGTAATAGCCTCAAACACCTTTTATGAGGTGCCCTCTCTGCTTAAAGATTCAAACGGAAGAGCAGTTGTCTTTTGCCATGGCAGATAACTATTCAGCCCATCTAATCGGTCCTTAGTCAAGGACTATATGCCTGTCCCATACGTGTTTAGATTCCTTCACTGTATTAGCCTCTACCACTTCTGATAGGAGGCTCTTCAATTTATTTACCACCCTCTTGCTAAAATAAAATGTGCATATTTTCTCAAATTCCCTCTTACGCGCACGCACGCACGCACGCACGCACCCACACACACATTCCAACACCATATGCTAAAAAACACTCACTGTTACACCATACAAGTGCACACGGGTGCACATACATACATACATACATACACACACCTTCCCTCTCCCATAATCCGTGCAACTCCTCATGCATGTCTTCATACTACCACAGGGTCAGGTAAGAGGGGTCCTGGAGGGGGTTGGGAATGTGCAGATTGTGTAAATGGACCGGTTGGAAAGATGAGGGATCTCACTTGTAACCTGCTCATTGGCCAACAGCACATCAGGGGACCCGATCACCCAATTGTGTGGCAGGTGAAATTCATAGGCCACAATACATTGCTGTGTGCAGGTGTCTCCTTTTCATTGCCAACTTGTTTCTGTCTGGATAACGGAGGTGGCTGCCTGTGCCTTTTTCTTGCCGTTTCAGACATTTGCTTCAGCCCTAGTTTGATTAGGGTACTAGGGATCTTCCCTTGTTTTGCTATCTCTCTTTTTCCAGATCAGTTTGGATAGACCAGAAGTTCCTGAGGTTGCGTATCCCCAAAAAGATTGCCCCCAAGAGAATGACTCTTCTGGGATGCCAAGTATACTCTGTGTTTCTCTTGTCTCCAGGACTAAAATGCATGTTTTAGATGCACTCAGAACTTGAAGGCCACATTTTGAGCATGTGCGCAGTTTTGGTCATAAATGTGCAGCTTTTATTCTTCTTCATTGCGCTGACTGCTGTGTCGTCAACATCCCGGATCTCGGCATCATCTGCAAGCATTTGTATAACACACAGACATTTTTGAAGTTACTAGGGCTCCTAACATCTACAGAACTTATCTATTAAGCATTTAGGGTATCTGGGGCTTCACGGGATAAGAGGATATTTATCTTTGCCTGGGCTGTGGCTTCCCTAGAACTGACTTCTGACTTCAGCCAGCAAGCCTGATCCGGAAAGGCTTTGAAGCTTTCCCACTGGACAAAGTATTCACAGACACCAGTCTTTCAGCCCTACAACCCTAAAAACGATTCCTACTTTAGTATTTTACACCCAGAGTTTGTTGAATTTTTCATGCAGGCTCATATATTTCACATGTGTTATTGTGAGGCTTTGGCTAGTGGTATTTCTGAAAGTAGTGTTTTTTTTCACAGAAAATTTACAATAACTATTTACTTTCACCTTTCGTATAGAAGAAGCACATGCATTCTGAATACAAAGCTTTCACTTCTTTTTTTTTTTTTTCCTGGATAAAGCTAAAATGTCTAAAATATACAATACAGCTGGCTAATTGAAACACAAAATCGTTTAATCCAGTTTTTTGCATTCATGATCTGCTATGAGTAGTCACTGCCGCCTGTACTTTTTATTAAACTCTGTCACCCAGGCAACCAATGCTTGAGGTTTAGAAGGAATGATCCCAGGAATGCCAGATTTTATGTGTAACAGGTAAAATACAATGGCTGATTTTTATATGGGCTTCTCTGTCAAATCTCCCAGCAGTTTCAAAAGTCCACATGCCAATAAATCTTGAAGAACGTATACAATAGTGATGCCTAATGTGTGTTCCTTTATTCTGATTATTGCCTATATGTGCCTTTATGCTACAGGTTTTAATCATTGACATAGACATTTTATTTTCATATTCCTAATTTTGTTTTAAGAACAGATAATGCCAGGAAGAGTGTCATGGTATGTTAGTGTGTGTCTGGGAATGTTAGCTTATGTGGTGTGTGTCTGGGAATGTTGACTTGTGTGTGAATACATTATCGTGTGTATGTCTGGGTATGTTGGCACAAGTGAATGTGTGTGTGCGTGTTAGCATGACTGGGTGTTAGCATGAGTGTCTGTTCATGTGTGTTAGTGCAAGGGTCTATGTTAATGGGAGTTTCAGTATGTGTCTGTGTTAGCGTGAGTGCCTGGATGTGTCAGGGCGAGTGCTTGGACATGTTAGTGTAAGTTTCTCTGCAGGTTCATGTGAATGTCCCTTGAATGTTGCAAGTCACTCTGGCTACAAATTGGTGTCATTTTGAAATTGCAAGATAGAGCCACTGTGCAGGAATATGAATAAAACAGTATGACAGAAGCTTCCAGCAGAAATTTCTCCATGTAAGAATAAGGGGCTGTGGAGGAGTTACATTTGTAACCCTATGTAAGCATCTATGATTTATGGTGCTTATAAGCTCCTTTTAAGTGTTTTAGTTTCATCATATTGTGGAGAACTTCTCCTGCTCAAACACCTTATTCAGCTACTTAAGGTAATGCTTAAAAAGTATAACAAGTTCTGCTTGCTTTATTAAATGTTTTCCTTCATAGACTTTTTAAATAGTCAGAATGTTTGACTGGGTGGTTGAGACTGAGGTATTATATTAACAGGCCGTATGATAAGGAGACAGGGTACTTGTATAGTCGACTGGGCTTAGGTAACTGAGCTAGAACATATAGCAACTAATATGCAGAAGCAGAATACCAGGCATGTATTATCCCCAAGACATTTGCCAAAGCATAACAATATATTTTACTTCAGCGTATGGTTTCCAGATTCTGAAACATGGATACCACCAATGAACATATTTTAGGCTGGCAGGGAAATTATACGTGTGACCCTTTACAGTCCTGAAAATCATTAGCTGGGACTCTCCCTAGACACTGAAGGCTTCTCACTTTATTTCAGTGCCAGACATGTGTACTGAACAGATATTAATTAGGAATTAATCATGGGGAGGGCATAAAAAAATATAGAAAATATTACATACTTCCCAAGTGTCCTTCCTTATGAATGAGGGTTGCACCTTTTGGCATCCAAACTCTACCTTCTTCGCTAATGTCCCTGTTTTTTAGCATCTCAGAATGTTTGCTGGTTATCTTTACCTCCCCAGACTTCATCTCTTGCATGGACAGTTTAAATTAGCAACCTATAACAACATTTTTTTTATCAATATCTTGTTGTAAATATATATTTACCACATTCTTGTATGGCAAGGTGGTTTTATGGCAAGTTAGGGCCCCAGAGCAAAATGATTAAAGACGCCTATCTTAAACAGAGATGATACATTTACCTAAATGCATATTAAGAAATTCACATTAATACACACATACTAACACACACTCGCATTAATACACACATACTAACACACACTCGCATTAATACACACATATACCACACACTCACATTAATAGACCCACCCTAACACATACTTAGACCTACATACTCACATTAACACATGTACACTCATTCCATCCCACGTCACTCTCACGCACCTCACTCTCACGCACCTCACTCTCACACACCTCACTCTCACACATCATCCTCTTTCACACATCACAGACCCTAGACTTCCCATTCTTATTTTGCCTGCATTGTTTCTCTCCTATCTAGCAGCCATAACTGCGTGTGTGTGTATATCACAGTGATCTGCATCCTTTAAAGTCAAAAGAATGACATTTTGTTTATAAAATATATTCTTCTTCTTCCGAACGAGTGCTTTGGTTTATCCATAACCCCTAATCAAGCCAGAGCCCCTAAAGCAACAATGTCTGTCTTTGGCCGTGGAATGTTGGGAGGTGTAATGACACATTGACAATTAATGAGCAATGATTCCGGGTAGGGGCCAAAGGGAGATATATATTTTTATTGCCAGTGTAGATGTATCTGTGATGATTTCATGTTTTTAAAGGACAATCTTTTTCTTTATTCTTCAGGGATTAGGGAAGCATAAGAAAAGAAAAATACCCATAGACTACAGGCATTCCTCCCCTCTATAGTCTATGGGCATTCCTCCCCATTATGGTCTACTCTCCCCATTATATTCTACGGGCATTCCTCCCTAGTATAGTCTATGGGCATTTCTACCCATTAAACCCCGTGGCATTCCTCCTTATTATAGTCTATAGGCATTTTCCCCATTATAGTCTATGGACATTGCTCCCCATTATAGTCTACTCTCCCCCTTATAGTCTTTGGACATTCCTCCTCATTAAAGTCTATGGTCGTTACTCCCCATTATAATCTATGGGCATTCCTCCTCATTATACCCTGTGGGCATTGCTCCTCATTATAGTCTATAGGCATTGCTCCCCATTATAGTCTGTTATTATTTAGCCTGCCCCTGTGCATAAATAACATGACGTCTGCGCTGACAAGATTCATTGCTGGGGGGTTGAGCGGGGTTTCCATGGACCGGATCTAGGGATCGGTAAACAGGGAGCATGAAAGCAGATACCTGGGACGCGCAGATCACGTTTAAACCGGTCACCGGCACCGGTCCTGCGCTACCCACCTCCCGCTTCTTATTCATTGCGCTCCTCCCTTCTCCAGCCCCCACAATCTCCTCTGCTGTCAGCGAGCTTACCCGGCTTCACTGCGCCCCCTCACGCCCACTGCACGTTCTTTGCCCCCCCCCCCAGCTCCTAAGACTTCTTGCCCCGTCTTGTTCTGCCGCCCGGCGGATCCTCTTTGACGCTTGCCCCCTTCCGTGTCTTTGTAGCCCACCCATCACCCAGCCAGCTGCTCCAGCTGTTCTCTCCGCAGGAGCCATGGAGAGCCAGCGCTGCTTCACAAACCGCTTCACTGATTACAAAGGCAGCTTGCCGGCCGGCCAGGGCAGCGAGGCCGGGGTGCCGCTCATCAGCAGGACCTTGGAGAGCATCCTTCAGCAGCTGCCGGCCCGGGGCGGTGAGGAAGGTGGGCTGTACGGAGGGCAGGCGGGTGTCGCCTACACCCTGTACCACGTCTCCCAGTGCCCGCTCTTCGGCGCCAAGAGGGACAGCTACCTGCGGAAAGCGAGGAGCCTCATTGAGCCCTGCGTGGAGCACTATGACCGGGAGCAGGACAGGGAGACCCTGGCGTCCTTCTTGCTAGGAGGGGCTGGGGTGTATGCGGTGGCCGCCTTAATCTATAAGGCGATGGGGCTGGCGGACTTCACCCGGGCTCTGGAGAAGTTCAAGGAGCTGTGGGGGATCTGCGTCCCTCTGGGGTTCTTGGAGTGCGGCTCGGACGAGCTGTTCGTGGGCAGGAGCGGATACCTGTGCGCAGCCCTGGTGCTCAAGCAGAAGCTGGAAACCGAGGTAAGAGAGCGGCGCTTTAAATGCAGGCTGTTCCCCGGTGGAGCGGGCGGCATGTCCGGGTCACACGGGCGGGAAGTGCGGCATTCACGAGCAACAAGTATTTGTCCTGTACGAGAAACTCGAGTTCCGCGCCACTTCTCTCCCCAACTACAACACCGCCTTCAGAGCGGTGGTTTTAACTCTCTCTCTGGTCATTATTCAGTATGCAGGGCCAACACAGGCACGTTTTTCCAGCAACAATGACAGATCTGGCCCTGTGCAGTGTATAATTCAATCGGTGAGAAGAGCCAAGCTCTTCATGCAGCAGAAGCTAACTGGGGTTGGACTTTCAAGGTGTTCAGTGAAGTCAAGGAGTCACAACTCTCCCTCTAGTGAGATGGTGAAGAGTACTGGTGACTTTTTTTGACAGCTGGTGGGTGTGGTTGTGGAGGTGGGTGTGTGGTTGTGGAGGTGGGTGTGTGGTTGGGTGTGGTGTGGGTGTCTGGCAGTGTGTCTGTGTGGGGGTTGTGTGCTTGTGTAGGGGTGTTTTGTGGGTGTGGGGGGTTGGTTGTGTGGGGATATGTGTGGTTGCATGTGTGGGGGGATGAGTGTGTGTGTGAGAGTGTGTGTGTGTGTGGGAGGGGTGTAATAATAAACCTGTTCCCTGTGGGATCATCCGTAACATCCCCAAGCTTCTCTGGCATTGATTACCTGCCATGTTCCAGCTCGTTCATAATTATAACAGAAATATCAGCAATTCATTCTCACTTGAGATGCAACAGAGAATCATTTGGTCGAAGAAATGTAAAACTATTAATATGCATAAAAAATGTCTGCCTCATGAAGGTGCGTCCAATAATACAGTTTTGGGGATGTCCCACACGTAGTACTTATTTTTTTACTTGAAGGTCGCCGTATGGGGTGGTTCAATCATAAATGAAACAGACACAAGTGATTTGGGGAAGACCATGGTTTATTACTAATGCACAGATCTACAGAGGAGTTGTGTTTTCAACTCTACCGCTTCAATATCAATTAATGGCCAATCCGAGAGAGCGTCTCCTGCAAGAAGGGCTTGTTTAGTCCTGTAAAATGTTTGGGTAGATCAGGTTTCTTAAAGCTCGCCTCACATGTTAAACTATGCAGGAGAAACTTCTAAGCATGATGATACCCTTCCATGCGTAATAATGTCTGGGAGGTGAAAGCTTTGGTGAATAAAGCCCACATAGACATCAATAATGAAACAGAAAAGAACACAATTGCTTTTAATAACAAGTCTCCATCATAGGTTAAGGAACAACACTTGACCACTGTGGAGTAATATTGGAGAGACACTACTGTCTAGTGATCAGTTTGTAACGGAGTCTTCAATATTCCATTGTCTATGTACCCATGATCTCAAGAGTAGTCTTAGACAAGCATCCCAGTGCCCCAGCGAACTCCATATATACCTATATCATTTTAGCCTAACAAATATAAATCATACGTACCTTAGGTAGCTCCTCGTCCCCTCCATAGTCCAATGTTTGGTGCCACAGCTGGCTGCTTGAAGCAGCTCCTGCAAAAATGTATTTTCATGGCAGATCAATTACTCTTATTGGCTCAAGATTATATTCATTTAAAATGTTATGCATTAATTGATGTCATCAGCCAAAGACTGTGTGTCACAGCTCGCTACATTCTTTTTCTGGTGACACCATGTATGAGAACCTAAGCATGTGCACAACTCTCTCTCTCCCCTCCCTCCCTCTGCCTGCCTCTCCCTCGCTCTCCCTCCATGATCCATTTTCAATGAAAAGGAAGGGGTATATTTCTTTTATAGGCCATAAATAATGCTGTAAAATGATAACCTAGCATGATGTTTAGTATCATATATTATATTGGCCATTTTGCCCCAAAATGTATTACTATGAAAAAATATTACATACATTTTTATTGATTTGGTTTTATTTGTTATTTGCCTTACATTGCAAATTAAATTTGCTGTGAAAGACCATTTTCTCTTGTCTATAGTCTCTTCCGTATAGATTCAATGTTTTACATTATAATTTTACCTAAAATGCCATAATTTTCACCAGCGCATATGCAAAACTAATTAGACAATCCACAGCAGATGTAAACATTTTACTATGTAATTTCCCAATCTATCCAGAAATGAAAAGAAATGACTCATGGAAAGATAGTCGGTGTAGTCTTTCAGAAGGACAAGTGCACAACCTTGAGACAAAAGAGGCATTTAATTGGATGAAGATCGTGCTTGCGAGTCCAAGCATTTGTAGGTGATATTTATTCACAATGTAAAGGGGCCCTGTAAGTGGCCTTATTTAATGTATTGCTTCTGATTTAAATAACCATGTTATCTTCTATATCACGAACAGCCCTGATAAACCTGCATACATCTATATTATTAACGCATGTAGATTGATAACCGAATATCTTTCTATAATTCATTGTATTGATATTTCATCTCAGTCTGACCTATCATCTATGCTCTTAAGTAATTGTAATTTTCTGTGCAAGCAAAAAAGAATCCGAAGGACATAAAATAAAGATTATATACAGTATATGTTATCGGCCCTACTCCCAGCTTCCTGAGCCCCTTTCCTTGTTGGTTTTACCTTTTGGTCCATTACTTTATAATGCATTGTTTCAGGATTCTTTTATTTTTTTTTGGGGGGGGGGGTGGATGGAGAGGTATATATCCTTATTTTATTTTATTTATATGTAATCTAAGACTCTGTAGAATTGATTCTTCTGTGTGTAATTGCAGTAGACACTATGTATATATGCAAATATATCGATCAATATATATGAGCATCACCAGTGGAGGGCTAATGTGGCTGAAGCCCAGAAATTTTGTGTTGGGCAGCCCTGAATGGGGTCTCTGAAGCTGAAGTATGCTTCAACCTAAAGTCTGTGTGGCTGCCTGCTGCTTCCTACTTCATGTCACTGTTTTAGTATTAGTTTGTGTGTCAGCGTGTGTGCCAGCATATGGTGTTAGTGTGTGTGTTAGCTTGAATGTGCGTGTGTTAGTGTATGGTGTTCGCATGAGTGTCAGTGCACTTTCCTTCAGACTTTCATAGTTTTCTCTTCTTCTCTGTTTTTCCTTAGGTGTTAACAGCAGCACAGATCAAGTCCATCTGTCAAGCCATCCTGGAATCTGGGAAACAATATGCAAGGAAAAAACGAAAACCGTTCCCACTGATGTACTCTTATTATGGCACAGAATATCTGGGTGAGAAGCAAAGCTTGTTTTCCTGTTATTTCTGATTAATTTATTGTTATGAAGAAATAGATAATTTTAAAGTAAAAAACGAAATGCGAGGGGTACAATTTAAACCAATCTCATCTGTCAATTTGCTTTTAAATACATAGACTAAAAAAAACAGTTCTCAAAATTTGTTTTTGTTTAAAATTGATAGGCCTTTTGTGTAGTGGCACAAATTACTTTGTAGAGTGGCAGAAGCTGCATTTTGCCACACACATCCAAACGGATTTCTTGAACCTGAGCATACCAAACTATCCCAGTAATTAAGCTCTGGCTAGGATTACCAAGCAGTCCTCTTACTGAGCCCTAAGGAATACAGATACGACTAGTATGCAGAAGGGGAAACAGTAAATGGCACTTTATTGGGATGAAGCACAATGTTCTATATACAAGCAGCTGCAATTAAAATTGAAAAAGCTTCCAAGGGCTAATGAGAAGAAGAAATGGGGCATATGTAACCAATTCCAAATTAGGCAGACAGACCACTTTACATGGAACACACAAAATGAGCAAAATGGCCCATCCTTTTGTGGCTAAACCAGCTTCCACTCTTCTGAGAAGGCTTTCCATGAGATTTTGGAGTGTGTCACTGGGAAGGCATGCCCATTCAACCAAAAGAGTTTTTGTGAGGTCAGGGGCTGATGTTGGATAAGAAGGCCTGGTTTGCAATATGGGTTTCAATTGATCCCAAATGTGTTGAATGAGGTTAAGGTCAGAGCTCTCTGCAGTGCACAAAGCAAGGTCCCAGTGCACAAAGCAAGGTCCATAAAGACATAGTTTGATAGGTTTGGTGTGGAGGAAAGCCCTGCCAATTTTGTCCCAAAAACAGCTTCCCATTGCCAAGCTTGTCCCCTAGTAGCTTCCCAGTGCCACATTGTCCCCTAACAGCTACCCATTTCCAGCTTTGTCCCAAAAACAATCTTCCTGTGCCAACCCTGTCCCCTAACAGCTTCCTAATGCCTACCTTGTCCAAAAAGCAGCTTCCTATTGCCAACATTATCCCAAGAAACAGCATCTCATTGCCAACTCTGTCCCAAAAAACAGCTTTGCAGTACATAGTCACAAAAAACAGTTTTCCACTGCCAACCCTGTCTCCTAGCAACTTCCCGTTGCCAACCTTGTCCAAATTCAGCTTCTCAACATTCCTAGAAACCTTAAATAGTAGGCTTCATGGGAGGTGGGACTAGTCATGCACAAGGATAAGCCTAGCTGCTTCAGGGAGATGGCTAACTGTGGGAGGGGCTGGGATTATCCACTGACAAGGGCATGGCTATCCACAGCTAGCATTAAATTGACTGGATGCGGGAGAAGAAATTGGGCAGAAATGGAATGTACACCTGGCTTGTAGGAATGAGGAAGGAGACCCGGAGACCCAGGGAAGCATAGCTTTACCTGGAGACTCCAGGTGAAGCCCAGATAGTTCCTGGGTATAATTACCATTGACCAAGCCACACAGTAAGTCCTATCCTTAACTACATGTGCTGTTTCAACCTGAATCAGCCCTACCTCAGACAGCTAAGTTTGCACTGATGCTAGTCTTCAGGGTCTTCCTGTCAATGCTGATCATCTTGTCCTGTAAAAAAGGATAAAGTGGGATACATTTTTGTGGCAGATTAATTGATCCCTGCTCACAAACCCCTCCCTTTCATATGTCTCTAAAGTCTCCTACTCGGTCCACACTAACCCATATTAGACACATTTGGTGGACACATTGGGAAGTCAATATACACAAATCTTTCAATAGGCTATTAAAGGGTTAATATACAGAAAGGGGAGCACACCCTAAAAATCATACACATTCAGGGGTGCTGCTAAAATAATGACTGACATGGACACACAACAATCTAACAGGATAGATCGGCAGGCTCCTCTGCTAGTTAATGGCTTGTGATCATCATCCAGATTTACATTACATTAATTTGAATCTTTTTTAGGTGCAGCACATGGACTCTCTTCTATTCTTCAGGTGTTGCTTTCCTATCAGGAATATCTCTCAGCAGCAGACAGAGACATTGTCTGGCAAAGTGTTGACTTTCTTGTGAACCAGGAACAGAACTGCAACTGGCCACCTGAACTTGGGGAAGTAATAGAACGGGAGAACGAACTTGTCCACTGGTGTCATGGAGCCCCAGGTTGATATGAATTCCCTTTGCTTTATATTGATAATACCAACACTATTGCACATTTAAACACATACATATATGCACCCACACCTTTACAATGACACATACACACTCACACTAATGCACATGTATACCGTACATATGCACTTACACTAATGCACACACACACACACTAACACACACATTTACACAGACACTCACACTAATACACATTAAAGCATCCCCACTATACCATCATAGCTTCACAGTTCATATCATTACATTTTCCACAGCCTTTCCCTATAATAAAATGACCTCTCAGCTGTCATTGATTGCTGGAGTTTCCCTTTAAGTAATTTTATTTTGATCAAAATATATTCTTTTTGGTGGTAGTACAATTCTCTAGTACCTTGCTGAACACAGATTAACGAGAATTCTGGAATCATAACCACGCACACACCACTGAATTTAGTCTAGGTTTCCTAGCCATCATATTTAAAAGATTTTATTAGATCATAATGTCTACAGAGATGTTAGGGAATGGAGTATGGGTTATATCTGTAATTTGTAACTACCTTGACTAAATATGGCCATTGATACTGGCAAAATATCAGGGATACTCCTTCTGCCTTTACAAACTCTACATTTGTCTTGATTCTTTAGGAATTGCGTATCTCTTTGCCAAAGCATACCTACTATCCAAAAAGCCATGCTATCTGGACACCTGCATCCGATGTGGAGAACTGACCTGGCAGAAAGGCCTCCTGAAGAAAGGACCTGGAATTTGTCATGGAGTTGCAGGCAGCGCCTACGTATTTTTATTACTTTACAGAATTACTGGCAACTCCAAATATATTTACAGAGCACATAGGTTAGTATATGACTTTTTTATGGCTCTATAACATTGGTTGTTCAGTCTACTTATGACCCATGCGAGAGCAGGAAACATGCATCTCTGCCTCTAGGGATGTCCAAGCTTTGGTGTGACTTTAATAAAATGATGCTCCAGATATATTCAAAGTAATTCATAAGATAGAATAGAAGGAAATAATGAGTAAATAATGCCAGATCAATAATATTAAACAAAATGTAATATATGTTGATGGTAAATTCAGAGATCCTTAGCTGTTGCAGAACTACAATATCTTATGCTTTCCTGTAGTGTCTGTAGCTCATTAATATAGCAGGTAATCATCATGAAAGTCAAACTAAGTATGAACATAACAGCTGGAAAGTTACCTGTTGGCTTTGCCTATTTACATAGAAGGCTTTCAAAGAGAGATCCTATTTTCTTCCATGCCCATCTAATTTTATATTTATGTTTGATTTCAGGTTTGCTGAGTTCCTGTCTTCAGATGAATTCAGAGCTGGCTCGTGCTCTGTTGAAAACATTTACAGTCTTTTTGAAGGCCATTCTGGGACTGTATGTTTTTTGGTTGATTTGCTGCAACCCAATCAGGCTGAGTTTCCACTTTTCAGTGTCTTTGCTTAGGGCCGTCTATGATCACTTTGAAGTGGAAAGGGGGATTTATTTGAGTGTCACTTAAATCATACAAGGTGCTTCATTCAATGACCTGTCTGAACGATAACTGCTTTAACCGTGGTTAGAAATGCATGGTTTGCTTTAAATAGGTATAATGTACCTGGTACCTGAAAAGATGCCAAATTGGAACCAATGGAGAAACAAACTACTAGTAAGCAATTTAATGGGTCATGTGCAGTATTAAATTGATATATTTTTATATAAACTTTGGAAACTTCATCTAGAATTCTAAAAGACATCTTGTATATAGTAGCAAGCTGAAGTAAAGTGCACATGATCACAGAGGGAAAGAAACACAGTGACACCAGTGATGAGATAATTCTTTCAATGCCAACATACAGACTGTAGAATAAAAAAGAAACCACAATACTACTCCTGAAATATATGCCCCTGAATTATGAGTTACTTAATTACCACACTGTATTCACAGTAAGTTTCATTAGGATGAGTTCTTATCTATTTATGTATCAGCAAACATAAATGTACTCACACCAGGGCTGGACTGGGGATGACTATGCAGCCCTGGCCCGTTAAGGCCAGTCGCCACCAAATGATGTAAGTGGAGTCACTGGCTGGATACGCGCAGCAATGTGTTGCACTTTTATACTCACGCAGCATGTGGCCGTGCATTTCCACTGGAGTGGCAGCTCAGTGGTGAATGTGGAGAGTAGCAGTTAGCTTCCCACCAGGCATTTGCCCAGGGTGTGAGAGGACGAGTCCAGACCTGGTTTTAATGTTATTGTTCACACAGTTGCATAAACTTGGAATCACACATTTCTGGCTATGATTATAAGATTTAGTATGCACGTGAGCATACTGGTTTTCGTGATATACCTGGAGTCTACCCTTGTGGGAGACGGCCAGGACTGCCCACTGATGTCGAGGGCGATCCCGTTTCAGGACCCCACTCCTACAACGCGGAGGATCAGGGTGTTTACCTGAAGAACCCGAAGAAGTCACACTTCTCCCGGAGTTCTCCGGGCCAAACCAGGAGAGTTCCCAGGTATGGTGATAAGCCTAGATTTTAGACGAGTCATTGAATCAAGCCAATTATTTTTCCCAATATGGGCTTATAGTAATACCTGTTTTGGTTGAAAAAAAACAAACAGGTAAATGATAAAATCATATGAAAATAACAGTAATGTTTTATGGATATATTATTCTCATGTGTTTAGCGTGCTGGTCTTAAGGCTAGTAGTGTAATGTAAACATAGATGTTTATATTTATTAATTAAGTGATGTCATTGGTTATCTTTACTGTAGCTGTAGAAAAGATTGTATAGTTCAGGTGCAGGGTTCAGTGCATTATGGGGGTACATTCTACATTGCGGTATCTTGTATCTTGCCTGACGATATTTCTGCAGTCCATAAAAAGAAGCATTTCTGGTGTATTCCAGTGTACTTCAGGCTATATTTCAAATGTCCCTGTTATGAAAGACAACTTCTCCCTCCCACCACCGGTGGCCATATATTCGATTATGAGAGAGATGCAATATTTACCTTGATTGAAGGGAGGACACGTAGGTGGCTGACATTTCAAGATATAGCCACATGTGCCAACATTAGGGCAATGCCCACAACACAGACATGCTACTAACAATCGCATGCTATGTATACTTCTCTCATGTGCGTCTTTTCCATAGGGGTTATAGAGATAATTCAGACTGTTTGAAGTTTGAGGTCTCTCAGGCTGACCTATACCGCTTTTGCTAGTTTTTTAAAAAAATGTCACTAGCTTATTGCAAACAGTTAAAACTCCCTTTGGTGCACATCACCCCAGAGCTTGCAATTCTGGGAGTTATTGCAGATGAGTATAGGAATAATTGGATTCAACTTAGGGTTATGTTGGTGGCAGCAAGGAAGTCAGTCCTGATGATTATCATAAGGATGGAGTGGTTGGAGGTCCATCTAGAAAAAGAGAGCTGTGCCATAAAGTTCTTTAAATGATGAGTAGGATTTCTAGATGGCCTAGATGACATTACCAAGTCTAGAATTAGGGACACCTTCAGGTACACTTTGTGGTACTGTTCTAGACTAGTACATAAGCTCCCAATAACTTTAACTAAGTGAATATTGAGAGATATCCACAAAAAACTACACCACCTATGAGACTGCAGACTGTGGGAGGATTAAAACTGGGGCGTGGGCCTCAGATCTTTAACCAACTGATGGATGAAAAGAAATGGAAAAGGAAACATTTGACTGTTTTAGTATTACTTTATTAGCTATTGTTACATGTTTTGAAAGGAGCAAGAAGAAATTCAGGCTTTGGAACCATATGTGTAAACATAATATCACGGATTCTATGGGACATTTATACCGGTGGTTGGGTGGGGATCAGCTACGGTGGTTAAACCATGATGCTGTGTGTTGTGTCTAAATTCTTAAAAGAAACTTTTTGTGATCTGTGGATTATATGGTATTCAATAAAAATGTTATGTAAAAAAAAACAGAGCCATATGTTCCTTATACTTTTCTTATATATGTATTTTTAGGAATCAAATGAATGGCATTGTTCTGTATTATTTTTTAAGCTTACCACTTTTCTACTTATGTGGAGCTAGTACTCCATTGACAAGCCAATGATCATGGAACTTAGGACCAATAACATCCAATTTGTATTGTGTCTGTTTTTTAGAGTGAGAACTACATAGTATGTTTAAAATGGATCTGTTACATTACATATGATCCAAATTCTTATACCCATTCAGTGCCGAGAAAAAGGATTTTCCTGGTTTTTGTGTTACATTTAAATGTTTCAGATCATCCAACTGTTTTTAATATAAGACAAAGACAATGTGAGTAAACACTAAATGCAGCTTTTAAATTACCAGTTCATTTATTCAAGGTAAAGAGTTAACCAAAACCTACAGTCATGTGAAAAAGAAAGTACATCCTCTTTGAATTATATGGTTTTAAATATCAGCACATACGGTAATAACAATCATCTATTCCTTAGCAAGTTTAAAAAATAGGTGAATACAACCTCAGATAAACACATGATATATTATACCATGTCATGATTTATTAAAATAAACCCAAAATGGAGAAGCCATGTGTGACAAACTAAGTACACATTTACTGTTTCCATAGGAGTTAAGATGCCAATTAGCAGACAGGTGCTGCTAATCAAATGCCCTTGATTAATTGATCATCAGCAAGTGTGACTACCTGTCGAAGTTGTAGCAGTTTGCTGACCTGGAGCATTCGGGTATGTGTTAACACGATGGCAAGAATGAAAGACATCAGCAATGATCTTAGAGAAGCAATTATTGCTATCCATCAATCTGGGAAGGGTTATAAGACCATTTCCAAACAATAAGTCCATTAATACGTGAGAAAGATTATTCAGAAGTGGAAAACATTCAACACAGTTGGCTTTTCCAGGAATGGACGTCCCAGCAAATTAACACCAATGTGAAACCACAAGACTTCTGGAACAATGCCCTTTAGACTGACAAGTGGAGTTGTTTGGCCATAATGCACAGTGCCACATTTGGTGAAAACCAAATATAGCATATCAGCACAAACTCTTCATACCTACTGTCAAGCATGGTGGGGGAGGGGTGATGATTTGGGCTTGTTTTGCAGCCACAGGCTGGAACCGTGCAGCCATTGAGTTGACCATGAACTGCTCTGTATATCAAAGTATTCTAGAGTCAAATGTGAGGCCATCAGTCCAGCAGCTAAAACTTGACCAAAACAGGGTCATATAGCAGGAAAATTATCCAAAGCAATGGCCCAGTCAAAGTACAGACCTTCACTTGATGCTGTGGTGGGA
Organism: Spea multiplicata; assembly: GCA_009364415.1. NCBI lineage: Eukaryota > Metazoa > Chordata > Amphibia > Anura > Pelobatidae > Spea > Spea multiplicata. The sequence goes on from VKOC01004067.1 coordinate 47,204, forward strand.
AAGCTTAAGAAAGCTGTGCTCAAACTAATGCCCATAAACCTCAGTGAACTTAACCAACGTTGTAAAGTTGAGTGGGCCAAAATTCCTTAGTCATACAGAAATGACTATTTCAAGTTATGTTAAAGTTCAAGATGTTAAAGTTGGTTAACGTTGGTTCTACAAGCTATTCAATCATAAGGTTTTTCACACATGGCTTCCCCATTGCAAGATCCTAATTAATGTTTAAATTCAACAGGGTTGGTTAATTGGTAGATTTAGTAACTAAAGGCGATTTACTTTTTCACATATGGCCAGGTTGGGTTGGTTAGCGTTTTTCCTTTTATACATTAAATCATCATATAAAAACTGTCCTTTTTAAAAGGGTTAGCTTAACATTAATAATAATTTGTTTTAATTTAATTAATGTCTAATATGTAGAGTGACATATATGTAAACATAGAATAAATCGGGAAGCGGCAAATACTTTTCCATAGCACTGTGTGTCTATATACATTTTTGTTTATTCATTTTTATGCTTTGCTGCATGTGAGAGCTACGATCTTGGTATAACACAATGTGTTTTTGAAATCGCTGCATTTCCCTAGGATATTTGTGATGATAGATTTATATAGGAACAAAGGAAAATGGAAAGAATGTCCTGACTTTTGGCTCTGATAGATGTCAGAAGTGATGAACATACCTTTGGGGCCACTCTTAGAGCTAGTTTTAGTTGAATGCAGGCAATCCTTATGTGAATTTTAGAGTGAAAAATGGGTCCTTTGTTATGGGAAATACGAGCAGGTAAATTGGTCAAAGGTACTAATACTTTTATATTCCCAAACCTTTCCCCCCAAAAATGATGTAAACATTTGATTAATTCATATTTTTTGCCAAACCACCTTTCTATATAAACTGAAAAAGCTTCCTAAAATACCTTATTTTACCTTGTATGTATTAGTATGTTTTTCTTAGTATTTCCTCGTGCAGTGCTTATTTTGTCAGGACTATAACTCTATTATATTTAAATCCCATGTTTGAAATCTAAAACCATATCAAAACAAAAAAAACTCTATCTGTAGCTTTAAAGATCGCAAGCTGTAACAGAATGCCTTCCAATGTTGCGGCAAAAGTTCTTTCAAGGGTGTTTATGACTTTTTATATTTATGTAATAAGTGATTGTGACTTAAATCTCTATTACTGTTTTTCACTAAGCAGAACTACTTCCAAGTAGTAGTAATATAGGTTAAATCAGTAAGGAAATGTAAACATGCAGGGGGTAGGCATAAGGCGAGACCAAGGACTGATTAAGGTTTGCTTTTAAAGGTTTGGGGTCACTTAACTTGGACATTTTTAGTTGTGCTAACATAATTGCAAAAAGCTTCCATAACAATCAATTAGTCTTTTAAACTTATGGGATTAAACAAGCATAGAAAGCAATCAACATCAAGGCATCCAGCAACACAAAAAATGACGGATCCTAGGAGCAGTTGTATTTACCATAATGAAAGGCTCTTTGCATACCTGGGAACTTTTGGGCTCCGGCTAGCCGGAGACTGCACTTGCGGGACCGACATCCGTGGGCAGTCCTGCTAATGTCGGTGGGCGGTACCGTTGATGTTGGTGGGTGGTCCTGATTACATCTGTGGGCTTTCCCGCTGACATCACAGGAAACACCCCCATTTAAAGAGGAAATAGGCCGGTAGTGGGTCATGTCAAGACCTGGGCGTTGGCCTGGAGAACTGGAGATTTTAATTTTTATAATTTTATACTAATTATTAAAAAAAACTAAAACATAGAAGTTGGGTTGGGATTTTGTCCCCTAGTGTAGCGAAAGGAAGGACAGATTACAGAAGGCCATTAAAAAAGTGTTGAAAATAGAACTATAAATAGAGCTAAATCCTCTTTTCTACCCAAAGAACCTTACCTACTACCAGTATACTTCCAATTCTCCCTTGATCCCCTGTCTATTCATACCCTTGTGCTTCTGCTAGAATCCAGTGATCACTATTAAGGGGAATGGGCAGAAGATCTGTGCAGACAAAATTGACACTGATCATTGGTTGCTGGTGGGAAGCAATTGTACCTCTTCCGGATCCAACTATAAACTACTATGGTAAGCAATAATAGGCTCAGCATTAAACAAAGTGTAGTCATGTACATTGTATTCTAATTTTTAATGCATGTTAATTTTTCATGCACGTAAATGCATCTGCTGCATGTGTTCTTTTGTTGTTGGAGTTAGAAGATGAAACTGATGTTGACCATTAAAGTGCCATTTTTAAATCATATTTTTCCATTAGCAGCTAGGTTGTTATATAGGTGTTAACTGAATGTATGTATTTTAAGCGGTTTCTTATATAATCTGATAGATATGGGCAAAATGTCCAAGAAAAAAAAATACTTTTGGGATTGCGTGTAAAGGGCAATTCTTGTGCTAAGTGGTAAAAGTAAAATAATCAGAAGGGCCATTATATTGTTTTTTTATTGTAATTGCCCCAATGTTACTAATTTGCAACATAATCAATTTTTTATACACAAGTCCAATTACAAAAAATGGCATGATTTCATGATCAAAATATCCCCCGGAATGGTCCTTGATTAATTGTAGTCACATTCTGCACCATTATACATTTTTTTTTATGTATTCCACTGGAAACTTATAGCATTTGAAAAACGAATAATACTTCACAAGACAGAATTTGTGTTTTGATATTTTAATACATTCCATCACAAAAAAATTCAAGTAAAAAAAAAACATTTGTACAATTTTTTGTTCAGAAAATGAAATTCTTAGCAGAGTCAGTCTTTTAGTTTTTGTTTTTTTAGAAAGATGTGGCTACTTCCTTGCAATCTCTCCATGTGTTTAAGAGCTTTCTCCTTGTTTTCAATTACTTTTTGTTGGGTGGCCCTTCTCTTATTGTATGAATATTATAATTATATATATATATATATATTCACAGGTCCCTGTGGCATAGGGGGCGCCAATGTTTTATTCCTGTCTGGAGGAAAAACTTATGGATTATGGTTAATGTTTGGTCACCTATAGCTTCTTGATTCTGTAGCCGGAAAAGAGACATTGAAGTCAGCTAGTACACAAGTCATAAATACTCCATATTAAAAGTGCGAATAAGTGAGCACTAATTTCACATGTTCAATTACAAGTTATATGATGTAGCCATTTAGATCAATATGAGGATATGTACATAAGGAAGAAGCCCCTCAAAAGAGTTTGGGGAGTTAGGATGTTTTGTTAAAGCACTGTATATATTAGCAGTAAAAAAGCCATAGCATATTTAGAATGAAAGCTTTAGTATAAGTTGCATTGGCATGGTCTTGTTGTATTCATGTACATGTACCCATCTTTTTTAAAGGACCCCTTTTTATCTGTGGAGGTAACCCTCCAGCAATGGTGCAGTTTTCTCCTTTTATTTCACTTTTGTCAGTGAGGCAGCCCTCGTGCTTGTACACCATGAGCACCTCTACCCGATTCCATCTCCAATCTTCCTTATTATGTCCATCTCTGTTTATCTCTATAATGATGCAGTAGAAAAAAAATGTTCTCTGTTAGTTTTGTAGTGTTGTATAATATTATTAGAATTAATATTGCTTATATTAAAAACAAGTGTCTGGGGGGTAAAACCTGATGGTGGTCAGGGGCCTTATATACTGTTCCTTCCAGCATTAGCCCCTGATCTTCCAAAGTTATTTAAAAAGAATGTGTTGTTACAGTCATTAGTAATATAAAATGTACATTAAAATGTGTGCCAATCAATCAATTACATAAATGAATAAAATTGTCTACACATGTATATGAATCAATTTTTATACATGTATCATTTGTACACTTTATGGTCTTTATTCAATCACCCATTTAATCCTCATTTAGTCATAACAGTGAAAATACATGGTTTGTGATTCAACACCTTGAGTACACCATTATTTGGATGTATACTGTCCCCTCCCATGCTTTACCACTTCTATTCATTGTATCCGTTGGTTGCATAGTTTGACTTGAGTGCAGTCATTATTCACTTGACTCTTCGTGAATTTCTGGTACCTAGGTTTGAAGAAAAGAGCTATGCCATTCCTGGGCCACAGTGAGCATGCCAATTCCTGATACATTTTCAGAGAGGAAACAGGAAACAGCACATTCAGTGTTTTGTACTACTGGGTATTGTTCCCTGTCTCCACCAGTCTTGTATATGCCCTTATGTGTCAACAGAATGTTCTGTTTAATGCATGGAGTTGGCATCTTTGTTGTTGCCAACTTGCTTTTTCTTCTTCTACCTCTATATATCAGCAACCTAGACCACACCACACACAAAATAGTGTGGCTTGAAGACATCATAGGGTGAAAATAGTCACCAGCATTTCTACTTTAATGACAAACAGCATGAATCTTATAATGAATGTTCTTCTGGTTCTTAAATGTAAGGGTCACACTGCTCTTCATTTTCTGTTGCTATGTTTCTATACCAGTGCTTTCTGCGTCATGGTTTTGTCTTCACTGCCATTCAAAAGTCTACTAGATCTGCTTGCATCTCAACAAAGGTTACCTCTGTCATGGCAATGTAAATCACGTGTTGTAATTTTCATTTAAGGCTCAGCAATTTCAGAGCTACTAGAAAGTTTTGCACCAAATCTATTCCCTTGAGTTGGTGCTCTTGATGGTATACACATATAACAAAGAAACTTAAAGCACGCTAACAAGCCATCTGAAATACTGGACGTAAACAGTATCCTGCAGGGGTGACAGAACTGATAAAAAGTCAGCATGAAGACCACAGAGATGCCGTAACTGACCAGTAGCTGTAGGACCAAGACAGGGGGGCATATAAAAAAGTAAACATCAGTCTGGAAAATGTACCATAACAACAACAGGGAAGCATTTTCAATAAGTCTCAGCATGTAATACACTGCCATGCGGTACCAGTTCTGAGACTTGTTAATCAAGTCTGGATCACTGAGTTCAAGCTGAATGGCAGACCAGCAAAACATGTTGATTCCAGAATAGAGGAAGGTAAGTAAGCAAAGCTGCACAGCAGTGCCCATCTTCTTCAAGGTCTTTTCTGTGTTTCCAGGAGAGGGTGATCTGCTTTTACAAAAAAGAATCCATGGACAGGTGAAAAAAAATAAAAAATTTACTAACACCACGGGTAAGGTCCAGATTTGAAAAACCGAGCTGAAGAGGACAAGGATAATGACTCTTGTGGCAATCTCAAAGAATCTCCACAGAAATATGCAGAGGTAGGCAGCCGGTCTAAAGTTTATATCGTAGTCATCGTACTTGATTTTGATAGCCAGTACATTGCATCTTAATGCTCCATATACAATGGACAGCAGAGATATGCCCATAAGCAAACCTGAAAATAAATGAAAGATAACGGTCAACTGCAGTTTTTTTTTTAGACATCCAAAATTATAAAGAAGCAAATTACTCTTTTAAATTAAAGTATTTGATAAATAGAGTCAACTCATCTGACTTATCTCAGCCTAAAATGTAAGCCCTTGCAAAATCCCACACAAGGCGACTTTCAGATCCATTAAGAAACATTTGGCTTTAGAGGGCTTGAAAAACCAACAATTTATAAGTGACCCCATGCGAGAGCTTCTTTGTCATTCAAGTGACCTTATGAGTGCTTGTGAGACTTCATATCATATACATCTGGCTAGCAACCCACTTTCAGCTAATAATAACAACCCAAAACAAGTGTTAAGGGACGGGTATTTAGTAGGTCGGACTTTGCAAACTTGCAGTGGAGACCGTGCCAGGTACTAGTCATGGGCAGGCAGGGGGAAGTAGCTCTGAGGATGGTAATGGTAAGAAGCAGGGTAGCAAGGAGAAGGCTATGGAGAAGTCCCTGGTAATACATGGAGGAACCTGTAGGGTAAATCTATGAGGAGGTGTTAACTTGCAGAGTTTGCCAGCACTACAATAGGCAATGAAATAGAAAGTCTAGACTTCTTAGGGGGGGGATCCAGGTCTTCACAAGGATAATCACGTTGAAACCACACTAGGAGTAATAAACAGTTTCCAACAGGGAGGTTGCCTAGTCAATGCCTTTTTCTACTCATGTATGGAGGAGCAGTGTTATGGAGGGCCTTATATGTCAGTACCAGGATTTTCAATTTAATTCTAAAGGTAATGGATGATTTCACAGAGTGGGGAAGCAAAAGAGGAGCAGCGTGCAAGGAAGATAAGCCTAGCAGTAGCATTCAGGACAAACTGCAGAGGAGAGAGTCAAGACAGTGGAATGCCAACCAGAAGAGTGTTGCAGTAGTCAAGAAGGGAAATGATAAGTGAATGAACCAGAGTTTTTGTGGATTCTTGGTTGAGGAATAGGATATCCATTGAACACAAGAATGCAGAAAGTGGAGTGTGTGCTTGGCTGGACTACTCATGGCTTCCTGACCCTAGCAGGATTAGTCAGTATCAGTCCCATGGTCCTCCTCAACTTCCTTCTAATGAAAGCTGTTCAGTATCCTAAGGTACATCAGATAGAGTATGGAAGGTTGTGATATATGCCATGTATTTATTGTTCTCAAGCATGCGGCATTGTGCTTTGCTTGATTTCAAAGAAATTCAAGAGCACACATACACATCCAGTGCCTTTTCCTTTGTGGTCGGTTTCAGTATTGAACCCAGCAGCACCCTGTTTGAACAGTTGGCATGGATGCCTGTTACACAATGTATGGGGAGGGCAGTAGATCTTGATAGTGTTTGTTATGTCAAGAAATAAAAAAGTAAGAGGGATTTGATTTGTATTATATACTAGATTAACTATTACAACAAAATGTACTTGGTTGTTTATTTAATATTACAAGAAATGGATATGTAAACATGCTAGCTTGTGTATTAAACTGTTTATCTTTGGTACAGGAACATTTCAATTTAGTGTAAACTTTCCCTGAATATACATTGGGTGCAGCTAGATTTCTTTATACAGCAAACAGATTATCCTATATAAAAACTGGTTTATTCAAAAGTTAGCACTTTAATCCCTTCAATTCTAGTTTTGTCAGTCCCTTTGAATAAGTGTATTGTATGAAGCGCTGCATAAATTGTTGGTGCTAGATAAATAAAACATAATCATAATAATACTGTGGGTATCATGTGTCGGAAATTGGATATATTTGGGAAAAGGGGATTCCAGGTGCCGTCACACCTTCGTCTAGGGGTAAATAGCTTAAATCCACGTAACTCGAATAATCACAAGAAAATACTTCTTTGATAGGAAAATGGGGGGTTTAATGCTGTGATGTTGCCTATGAAGGGCTAACACACAGAGGGTTGCATTGGTAATGAAGATGTAACTGCAGCAAGAATGTAAAGATTGTAACAAGGTATTGGAGGAGACACACAGTTCTTATAGGGACAATGACATCATGTTTACGATGTAAGATCAAAAGCCTAAACAAAACCAAACACACTAAA